>BQNB010041554.1:0-46693 GCA_026074375.1 Tanacetum coccineum
ACTATATGGAGAGCTATCCCGACATCTAGATTACTTGGTCTGTATCACTAGATCCAGTTGAATGATAGGTCACATATTAAAGCACATAAACAAGTATAAATTGATGAACATAAACAAGCATACAAAGATAAATTAAGCAATCGAGATATAAACAAAACCAAACATTCAGATCTTCATAATAATGGCTAATACCCGAAGGTATTAGCCTTCAAACATCATATGTAATACAAGAGTAATGACTTAGCCAAGGTAAACTAACCGAGTTAACAAATGATACCAAAAATTGAACAATTACAAAAGTATAAGAAATTACACGTTGTCTCCTATGGATTAGATCGCGTTGCAAGAACTCTTCTGCTCTTTTCTCCTCTGAAAATCAACTTTTGTGGTTTAGGTATCGAGAATATGATTTAGCACACTTAAAACTCGTTATTGAGTTTTCTATTTATAGGGTCTGGGGTCGGTTCGATACAGCGTATCCAATGTGTTGGATACAACGTATTAGGGTTTTCTTGGAGTAGGGACCACGTTTGATATCTTCCAGAATATTTTATTCCCATATAGCTTGAATACGGCGTATTGCCTTTCCTGGATACGGCGTATTGATATTGTGGTCTTCGTGGTCTTTGGTTAGTGCAGGCACATATACGCTGTATCTTTCTTGATGGATACGGCGTATTGGTTGTCTGAACAATAATCTTCAAATGTCTTCGTTTAAGTTCCAGAATGCGTGCCTTTTAGTCAAGTTTCACCAAGTACTCCATAATTACTGCAATTCTCAAATATGAACGATTAAGTAACAATTCTTTGCAATAATTATACAAAATGGGTTAATTACATGGGATAAATGATGCTATAAAATAGACGTTATTTGATGTCATCAAATATCCCCCCACTTGAATCCTACTTGTCCTCAAGTAGCCTTTAGAAGTTTATGAAAATGTATCCCTAAGGATTTTTCCGTTTAAGCATTTATTTGATCTATTACAAGTACACAACCAAACACCTCACGAAATAGGAAGATGAAAACACTCAAATCACTCAACTAATCTATGTGGTAACATGTAACTAATTCGCTTAATTGCTCGGTCGTGACGAGTATTCTATCATAAGCTTGGCAAGGATACACATCTCCACCACTAGAGCTAAGGAGTAACAAGTTTATAAAGGTAAATATAGGTTTGTATGATAAGGCTTAGGGTTGATCATTCTATAATCTTTCACCAAAAGTACCACACCAACAAGGCAGCTGAAGCACACATACATGGCCGTAACGACGGAATAGACATGTGTGTTCGATCACATCCTCATTTGAGTTTAACCAAGGGTTAGGATGAAGAATGATATAGGGTAGGGATCTTCTAACTTTCACCAATAGTAATAAACTAACAAGGCAGCTGAGACATGCATACATGGCCGTAACGACGAAATAGACATGCACGCTCGTACAAATCCTCATTCGCGTAAAACCCATGGTTAATGATTAGGAAAGGGAAATAAATTGTTGTTAAATAAAAATTACGAAACAAATAGATTAAGTCTAAGATACAAGTTGCTAGATACTTTTTCCCGACCGTTACCATGATAAAGACACAACTATTTACAAACGTCTTGATCATAGATAAAAAACAACAACCTAAGTTGGCATTCCCGTAACGGTCAACTTCCCAATCATCCCATACTTTACATACTTTACAAGGTAAGTGGCGATATCTTCCACTTTATACAATACTCTACATCGTTGACTTCAAGACATATCAACGAATAATCGATCCTTCGTATAATTCCTTCGGTAGTTGCGAAATGATTATCTTCAAAATTTCCTTCTCTTTTTTTTGTTGCGATTTTTCTAATTTTTTTGATTTTTTTACATCTAACTATATACGAAACTCGGAGTAGTTTCACCATCTTCACGATCATAATAATTCCGGATAATTTCTTCATTCTTCGGACGTACCATTAATTGTGTTGGTAGTAAAAATACATGAGTTTTGACTACTTTATACATTCCCATTTGCGATGTGCAAATTTCTTCCAACCGTACCAAAATTAACACAAGACTCGAGAAATACATACTTTACACATTAAGCAACTAGCAACTGTAAAACAAACTTAATCTAACAGGGTAGGTTAAGGTGTAAAGGTGTAACGAAATAGCAGTTGGTGTAATTCATTAAGGATTGCTCACGGGTTGTTCTAGGGGTATCTTACTCTTAAAGTGAGAGTAAATAAAGGGTTTATACGGGGGTTAACTAACCAGTGTAGTTAGTTAATAAACAACATGTAAAGGCGTTTTGGGTGTAATCCTAAAATTTACCAATTTAAACAAGTTACTCCATCTAAATCCATAGTACTCATCACTGTGATCTCGAATAGATATACCAAGCCAAGTTCTAAAGTCTACTCTCATATTTTTGTGGAATTTGGGTAAACATTTGGAAACGGAGAAACGGATAAGGTTAAATCCTCACAATATCTAACAAGGGTTATTGTGTGCGGGTTATGTATCAAGTAATTTCACAAAAGTATGCTTGAATTTTTTTTAAATTTGAGCATAATTTAAGCATTTTAGTGTGAAAATTAGGACAAGTAAACATTCTAATTCCATCCCCCCACTTGAATTATACAACGTCCTCGTTGTATAGATAAAACATTAAATACGGGAATTAAAAAGAATTAGAATGAGAAACTCCCCTGATATTTGCTCGGTAGATTCTCCATGTTGAGTTTATTAGCAAGATTGTGTTGAACAGCCGCCTTGAAGTTTCAAGACTCCAACACTTCAAGATCTCCAGATTTGTAAATTCTCCACCAATATTCGTCGATATTTCTTTCACGAGGTCCTGTATAAAACATAGGAAAAAACGTGTATTCCTATCTTGGTACCTACGGTTAATTTAAACTAAACTAAACAAACTAAATACGAGTCAGTCTGGTGAATACGCCGTATCATGTGCATGAATACGCCGTATTGCCAGAACTGACAATAATGTTTTTAAAGTGCATAAAAAGTAAAGACTGATAACGTCCAGACAATCAATACACCGTATGGTATGGAGCGGATACGCCGTATTGATGTCTGGGAAGACAAACTCAATAAAAATAAAAAATCAAACATTTTGGGTTGTCTCTCGGGAAGCACTTTTGTTTACAGCGAAGTCTTTAAGTTAGAATTTTCTTCAGCTTCCACACGCTTGAAATCACTCTCTCTTCTCTATTTTGCTCTTTGGTTTGGATAGCATGCTTGGTTCCGTAACATACTCACGAACTATGGTGTTGAACTTACTGCCAGTCTTTGTTCTATCATTCACAAACAAATCAAAACATTATATCATAATATACATACAAAAATATGAGAACCTGTTTCAAAGTTAGATACATCATGACATGTATAATGAATGTACAAAAGATAGATTCAAAAGATAAGGATAGGGGAATCATAGGTCTGGCTGCTGTGGGTCCTATTGGGCTGCGGAGGTGCTGGCACCGTCAGTCCTCTGCCTGGTACGTCTCTAGAATGCTGCATGTGAGCTCCCTCGGAAGGTCCCATCGAAGGCCTGATATGTCTGCCCGCTAGCTTCCATGAGTTGTGTCATACATGAAATCATCCATGTAGAGAATCTCCCCTGATTGGTCATCAATCTCTCCACAAGTCCCCGTAAAGTCCTGACATCCTGTCGCAACCCCTGCACCTCCTCCTCAAGTCTCCCCAATCTCTGAGGCATAGTCTTACCCGTAGTAGGAGGTGGTGATGGTGGCTGCTGAGGTGCCTGTACCGGTGCCGGAATGGTCTGGTCACCCTCATCAACAACATGAGCATCCTCAATGGCTCTAGGGGCACCAGCCGCAGCATCAGGCTGTCTCTCTGGTCCCAAGGCTACCTAAGCCCATGTATCATCAATCTCCTTGGAAATCTGCAATCTCACTAACTCAGCCATATCAATAACTGGGAGCTCTCTCATAATCACAGTCAATCCCTGAAGTCTTTCCTCGGTCAGGAGTCCAAAATGCTCGGCTAATCGAGATACAAACTTTCTACTAGAGATAAGAGCCTCACTCTTCCTCCCAGCAGCAAACCTCTTCAAATATTTGGCCAACAAGTAAGGGATGTTGACCGATCCAACATTCAGCCCTCTCAAATAAAACAAGTCAGTCACGGTCACCTTCTCAGGTGCCTGACTCCTACCAGCTATACTATGTGCCATCATCCTATGGAAAAGTCTCAACACTGTATCTCTAATCAAAGTATAGGAAGGGAGAGGTCCTAAGAAATCTCCATTAGTAGAAATACTCCTCCAATAATCACGCAGATCCCCCTTCCAAGGGATCATCCTCTCACTCTCGCTCCAGTATCTAGCAAAACCAAGGGACTCCATCTCCTCCCCCGTATGTAATCCTAAAGCTACAATAAACTGCCTCCAACTCATACGTCTCCTGGATCCACCTAACTGAAACTGAATAGTACCGGGAGCATCCAAGTCAAGCAATAACTCTCCAAATTTAAGCGTGCTAAGGAACTCTAAAATGAGCTCCCCAACCAGCGGGCCTCTAATATCAAACAATCGCCTTCGAGCTCGGCTAGTAAACACTACAACCCCTCCATCATCATTGTGCTCCATCAGCATCCGAGCATCTAAAACATCCCTCATCAGCTCGGGCATACCTTGAAAGTCCACAACCTGAACCCTATGCGTATCCCTATCGTGAATCCTCTCTAACCTCTCCTCGAAATCAACTATATCCGCATCAGTGTACTCTATACCCTGGTACCTAAGGAATGGGTGTCTCTGCTCATATGTGGTAAGGGTGCCATATAGTGGGTTCACAAGAAAGTGTTTTACCAGATGTCAAACTATCATTGAACGAACCTGAGGTCGTGAATGTCTTCATTGTACCAGATTTTACCATACTTAGTTGTTTCCCAGTTAAACACTTTCCCACATTTTCGAGCTTCTTCTTCCTTAAGCCTAATGTATTCCTCCATAGTAACGTTTGGATCGTCCATCCTGTAATAAACTTACTAGGGCAGAAAATTGTCAAATAACAAACACGTCGTATTCAATAAACTGAATACGCCGTATTACACAATTAGCAAACAAACAGAAATATAAA
The DNA here is from genome assembly GCA_026074375.1 of Tanacetum coccineum. Taxonomy (NCBI): domain Eukaryota; kingdom Viridiplantae; phylum Streptophyta; class Magnoliopsida; order Asterales; family Asteraceae; genus Tanacetum; species Tanacetum coccineum. Next base: position 5,113 of record BQNB010041554.1, read on the forward strand.
CTAATCTAAATTACACTATTCCTAAGGGTTAGATCTAATGCTAAAAACCAAAATATAAAACAAAAATCAAGATTAATTTTCACTCCCCAGCAGCGGCGCCAAAAACTTGATGTGTCGTTGTGTAGTGTATATTTTTATGATTTAATTTTTAAATTTATATTTTACCGACTTAACCAAAAATAACACTTTAACGGGCAGTGTACCCTGTAGGTGGTAGATTCGTGGTAAGTAGGGTGTTGAACACTTGAAGCGAGGTTAAATCTCTCAATTTATTAATACTTTGGTTTACTAATCTAAGTTAATTATAATCTAAGTTAAACCTATGTTAATCCTATGTTAGTTCTAATCCTAATTCTAACAGGTAAAATGGGGGTTTCAGTTTGAGATACTGGCATGGGTTTGGTAGTGACTATATTCAATTCAAGACACTTTAACCCACGCAAGCAAATTAACAAAAGATAAAAGAGCGGTCAAGCCTTATAATAGAAAACTGTATTAGCCATCATTAATCTGATTAGAAATTGGTTTGTTTATTCAGTGCAATGATTACTTATCTCAAGGTGGTATATCATTCTTAGACTTAGGCGGACTTCTTCCTAAGACCTAGACACATTAATTCAGTCACAATTAAAGCATCAGCATAAAGCATCCTTATTTGTTGATTATAATCTATCTTAGGGATTAAAGCAATGGTGATCTTGTTAAACCCTAGCTTATATAGACTTTACCCACTTACTGCTTAATGGTAATTTATACTATAGTAGTCCACTTGTCCAACTATCCAATGGAATCAGAACGTTATTTGTTGAATTATCTAGGTTCACCTGCTAGTCAACTTGTTCAATAAATTAAAGGCAATATCTGATATTTAGTTAAGCCAGAAGCGTACCCTAGCACGAATTTAGCAGGACAATATTTGTGATCCTATGATTATAGATGTATAAATTACTATATGGAGAGCCATCCCGACATCTAGATTACTTGGTCTGTATCACTAGATCAAGTTGAATGATAGGTCGCATACAAAAGCACGTAAACAAGTATAAATTAATAAACATAAACAAGCATACAATGATATAAACAAAACCAAACATTCAGATCTTCATAATATTGGCTAATACCCGAAGGTATTAGCCTTCAAACATCATAATTAATACAAGACTAATGGTCTAGCCAAGGTAAACTAACCGAGTTAACGAATGATACAAAAAACTAAACGATTACAAAATCGGCTTTTTTCCTCTGAAAAATCGACTTTTGTGGTTTAGGTATCAAGAATATGATTTAGCACCCTTAAAACTCATTTTTGAGTTTTATATTTATAGGGTCTTGAGTCGGTGTCGATACGGCGTATCCAAGGTGTTGGATACGGCATATTGGGACTTTTTGGTGTAGGGACCACATTTGATATCTTCCAGAATATTCACATACTATATTTTCAATACGGCGTATTGGTCTTCACTGGATACGGCGTATTGATCTTGCTTCCTTTATGGTCGTTGGTGAGTGCAGGCACGGATACGCCGTATTTTCCTTGATGGATACGGCGTATTGGTTGTCAGAATAGTAATCTTCAAAATATCTTCGTTTTAAGCTCCAGAATGCGTGCCTTTTAGTCAAGTTTCACCAAGTACTCCATAATTACTGCAATTCTCAAATATGAACGATTAAGTAACAATTATTTGCAATAATTATACAAAATAGGTCAATTACATAGGACAAATGATGCTATAAAATAGACGTTATTTGATGTCATCAATCATCCTTGATTTGCTCATATGAGTTTTCTTGAGTAGCATCTTCACGACCAGCATCAGTCATCTCTGCATCCCCTTTTCCTTCTTCTCCATGCTCTGCATCTTTCAAATTTACGTTCACATCTTTATATAACTCTTCATACTCTTCTTTATCCACATGTTCGTCTTCATCATCGGTAGATTCATAGTTTTCGGGAGTATGTACATACTGATGAGGTGTCATTTTATACACTATTTCGAGGAGATTTAACCCCTTAAATCATGCAAATATGCCCAGATTATGTGCTTAATCTTTTATTTTCAGGTTTTTAGTACCTGGATGGCATTTAGAGGAAATACACCTGACTTGGGCTTATTTGGGGAAGAAACGGACAAGACTACAGACTTACACCAAATCTCTTGAAGAATTATGCATACAGCGCGTGGAGACGGCGTCGCAGGCATAAAGCAACGCCATCGCAATATATCTGGTGACGGCGTCAGGAAAGCGATGGCGACGTCAAGACGTGGCCGACTTAAAGAGGATCTAGAATCATCTATGTGGCAACGGCATTAGGACTTCAAAGCGACATCGTCGCATCGATTTTCCTATATATATTAAACCAAAATTAGGGTTTTAAGTGTGTAACTTTGTATAACTTTAGGGAGATGAACCCTAGTCGTTTTAGCAGCTTTTTAGATCGTTTTTAAGGCCTCAAAACCCTATTGTAACTACCTTCAATCCATGTTTTAATCTAGTAAGATTGTTTATCATTAATCATTCAATATGTCTATGTGTTGTGTGATTGATTTATGTTCTTGCTTTATCTTTAACATGTTAGGCTAAGCCCTCATTTGTATTTACTTATGATTGCATGAAACTTAGGTTGTAGATCCTTTTAATTTTGCTTCTTGTTGATGGATGTGCGCATTAGGCTTTAGAAAATTAGCCATAAGATATTAAATTGGCATAGACGTCTAGGGAAACACGAGTGTGTAGAAAAGGCACCATCGGTAACAGTCTTCATACTACCTTACCCCTAATATGGTTGATCCCTCCTAAGATATTTCACATGCATTTAATATACTCTTAGGAGCCTTGTAATAGTCTTCATACTACCTTACTTGTGCGTTGCCCTAACGGAATATTAAATAGATGACGGGTTCGTGTAATTCGTTCATGACTTAGGAAATACTTACACAGATTATCACAAGTGTGACAAGGCAACAGATCTAGGAGAAGCAATTTGAAGAGTAGTGCATGATTAGGTAAATACATCTTTTTATCATAAAGTTATCACCAGTAGAATAGATTAAAATTAGTTTAATTATTAGTTAATCAAACCAACCTCTCAAATCATGATATTTACCTGCTTTCTTATAAATATAAAAATACAAAAAGAATCTTCTCTCAACCCCTTAGAATTCTGTTAGACCGTGTTCGAGCTTTCCCAACCTATTCCTCGAGAGAACGATAACAACCTCTGAGTCTCGCCTATACTACACTACAATAATTAGGTACACTGCCTAGGGGATTGTAAAATTTCCTGTGAAGTCTTTGCAACCCTCACATCAAGTTTTTGGCGCCGCTGCGTGGGGAATAGTTAGGTTTCGATCATTGTTTAACTTAGTTCCACTCGCTTGATTCCTATCAAGTGAGAATTTTAATTATAGTACATTAGATTTCTCATAGTCTATATTTTCTTTATGATATTTGTTTCGTAATCCATTCTCGTCAACCACCATAAGAGACGTGAATCCTATTCGTACTCTTGGAGATTACTCCAAACCTAGCCACGAGGGCTACAGGAATACCATTGAGCTCCCCGCATGGAACAATGTGGTACCTATTCGATCCGACACCATCCGGTTGGTGCAAAACGGATGCTCATTCCATGGACTTCGGTCCGAGGATCCGAACTAACACCTCAAGGATTTCTTAAAACTTGTGGACTCACTTGACCTTGACGGTAAAAACAGGGAAAGAACGCACCTGCGTTTATTTCAATTTTCCCTTCTCGATCAAGCTAGCAACTGGCTTGAACATATTTCAGCAGGATCCATCACCACATGGGAGGATCTTACTACTCATTTCCTTGCTCAATTATTTCCACCGAAAAGGACTACAAAACTCGCAACAATATCCTGATGCTCCAACAACATCAAGGAGAACCCCTCTCAGAACCATGAACTCGTTTCAAGGACTTGATCCAAAAAGTCCCTTGTCATGGCATCGATCTTTGGCTCCAAGTTCAAATTTTTTATGACCATGTCAATCCCGTCACAAGACAAACCAATGACCAATCGGCCGGTGGTAAGCTTCGTGACAGAAACGCTAAAGAATCCTGGACATTTTTAGAGGACCTCGCCTTCTATGACAATAAAAGTTGGAACGACCCAAGGGATTTCGCTAAGCCGGTCAAGGCAATCTCTTTGCCTCAAGATGTCCCGAGTACATCCGACCGCCGCCTCATCGAGCTTAAAAATCAAGTTCAACGCTTGATGGAAGCTCATCTTGCTCCGACGCAACCTACTCAAGTAAACAAAATCACTTCTTCATGTGAGATCTGCAGTGGTCCCCACGACACTCAGTACTGCATGGAAAATCCCAAACAAGCATTTGTTGAATATGCATCCTCGTGTACTAACGAAGCGGGATGTAAGTGGTACACTTTCAAACCCAAGCAAAACAATTTTGGTGACACTTACAACCCGTCATGGAAAAGTCACCCAAACCTTAGGTGGAGACAACCCCAAAATTCCCAAAATAGTTTTTCAAATCCACCTAACCGGTTCCAACCTAATGGTTCAATCCTGAACCGTTCCTTCAACAAAAATCCTCAGAATTTTAACAATCAATCAAATCTTGAAGAATTGGTGACCAACTTCATGGCATCTCAAGACGCTAGATTGTCCAAGTTTGAAGCCGATTTCAAACAACAGCAAAGCGAGATGACCAACAAAATCAACACAGTGTTGAAAGCCATCACGGATCGAATAGCAGGAGCACTCCCTAGCGACACGGTTAAGAACCCAAAACTAAATACCTTTCAAGTTTTGTCTATCTGTTCTTACCCAAAAACTAATCCCCAATGCTCATCTCACCTCTCCACTTCAATCAATGCCGTCAAAACATGTTCCAAGGAGGGAAGCCATTCCCAGACGAGTCTTCTTCAAACCAGGATGGGGATTGGAACAGGATAAACTAAAGAACCCAAACAAACTCTTGAAGATAAATTCTAGTATTTACATCTTAACCCACCAGTTCTTGAAGTCCTAGCTCACGCTCTAATCTATAACGCAGTGTTGGATAAATACGTAGAGAGCTTAGAACTAAGCAAAAATAGATCAACATTCATCCAAGGAGAAGTATCTGCAAAGATGGAAGACCTCGAGCTATTAACTTTACCCTGTAGATTAGGGGACTCAAAGCCTTTCGACACCTTAGCTGATTTAGGATCATGTGTAAACATAATCCCGCTATACCTCTTCATGAAGCTTAACATCAGACTGTTGGAAGAGACTGACCATATCTTCGGGTTGGCTGACGGTACCAAATTTTACCCCGTTGGGATTGTTAAAGACGTAGAAGTCCATACAGGAAAACTAAAACTGTTAAACGATTTCTACGTAATCGATATAAAGAAATATCCTAAAACTCCTTTACTAGTAGGAAGAGGATTCCTAGGAACCGCCAATGCAGTTATAGATTGTAGAAAAGCTAAAATAAAGGTAGGAGAAGTGATCACTAGGTCGATATTCAGAGTAAAAGAAGTCGATTTAGGTGAAGAAGAAGCACCCTATTAGACCACGCTTGGAAAAAAGGAATCATACAAACCACGACCTAGCTCAGATGAAATAGGTGCACAAACCCCTTATTATGCTAGGAAGGACTTCTTAGATTGTCATTTGCCCGAAGAATGGGAAATTGCTAGAGACGCTAAAATTAATCCCTTCAAGGACGTCCTAGTGTTAATCGAGAATGCGATCATTTGGGATAAACCACCCAAAGATGGAGATGGGGCATGGCATGCCAAAATTAGGATAACTGGTCCGGATGGAGAAGAATTCACCAAAACCCTACAATCAATCCTCACCACTAGAAAGTTCTCCGAAAGAGAAAGTCCAAGGGAGATCATTAACTTGGACCACTTCTATGACACTTGACGTGTGACTTCGAGTCTAGCTACAAGACTCATAAATAAAGAAAAGCACTTCTTGAGAGGCAACCCAATCTTTACTTTCCCGCATTTAGGAGTGTCTTATATTTTAATTCTTATCATTTATTCTTTTATGTTTTAATTTATTACTTTGTAATCATGCTTTGTTTTGTTTGTAACTTCGTCTTATTTACAATCAAAGGTATTTTGCACCAAAATAAGTGTAGGGGTAATATTCGGTTTTTAAGAACCAATTCAAACATAATTAATAAATTGTTTAGATTAATTCGTGTCAGTTTCGAGTTATATGATTGTATTGACTAATCTCATACAACAATTTCATACAGAAAATAACTTATATAATCGAGTGCATCAAGTTTTTCAAAAAGAACGAAAATAAAAAATTTCCTCAAAGCTTGGAGACAGCGTCAGGATTAATCCTGACGGCGTTATAAGCCCAGCTACAGGAAAATTTAAAAAATTTCAAGTATTTTCAAAAAATAGTTTGCACAACATTTAAAATTTGTAATTCTTTTATAAACCTGCATAAACCAATGATTACATCATTACTCTCATCCTATCTTTACTGCTTTCATCGAGTCAAACCCTAAATTCTCGTTGTATATATATCGATCCCGCCAATTTTATGCTTGGTGTAGTTGTCTTTGTCATTGTCTTTGATTACTCATAAGAAGAAGCTTGGAAGTTCTTAGGAAATTTCATTGGATGACTATTGGAGGACGATTTAACCAGTTATCGCATGTTTCTTCTCTATTATTGAGCAAACCAGGGGAGTACTAGTTTCTTTTACTTGTTTTCTTTTCCCTTTATTCATTTTTACGGGTACTTCTATAGAACATTAGGGACAATGTTCAACATAAGTGTAGGGGAAAAATAAGCCTTAGAAACTATTCCTTCAATTGCTATTTGCTTTGTCCTTAAAATGATGGGTAATATATCAAAACATAGCATAAAAAGGGTAATTTTGACCCAAATTTAAATTTTTTTATAACACATACTGACGAAAACCGAGTATTAATAGCGTCTCATGGATAAGAATATGTATGACTAGCACAAAAACCCTCAAAATTCCACCCTAAAAATGTGAGGTTCGCCTTTAGATCTATAGGAATTCGGGTATCCATTTTTGATACCCAAGATAGTTTATGCCTTTAGCTTGTTCGAGTTAAAGTTCGAATGCAGTCATATGTGTCTATTCCGTCGTTATGGATGTGTACATATGGTCTATGTCCCCTTTTCTGGAACATTGGTATCGGTATTAAATTATATGAGTGTACCGGTAGTATATTAAATTCTAGAACTTGTTTTTGGGATGCATCCCGAGACCACATAGTAAGTATTAGGATTTGCTAGATAAGAGGCACTAGGATTAACCCATGTACATAAACCTGAATTTATTATTAATGGTCACACCGATCCATATAACTATCCCTACAACCAATTTGCCATGCACTAATTTTAGTGACAGTATACCCCTAGTACAACCCTCCGGGCCTATACACCTTTTTTACGGTTCTTGTAATTTTTGGTAAAGCCCACTATTAATGAAGAGCAATGTCACCCCTTAAAACCAATCGTTCTACACCTAAACCGCCCTTAGCCTTACCTTGTAATGTGACCACCTTAGTACGTCATTGGTATTAACACCCAAGGTAATTATTGAGTATCAAATACAAACGTTGCTGAGTCTTATCTTTGTAAATATAGTTTTGGGACGTATTGATATCTATTCTCTTGGTCTAGTATTATCTTATGAAGATTAAGGGAATAAAGTAATCGATTACCCCTAATAGAGCTCAAAAAGCTCCATGTTTTTTTGAATCCACCTCAAATCGGGGTCATTAAGTTAGATAGTTAAATATATCGAGTATGTAAAAGTCAAGTGTAAGGGGTGCCTCTATACACCCCCATGATGTATTATATGTTTATAAACAATGGCAGGTCAAAAGTGTACGAAAATATAAATATCTATATATATATTATATAAAATATATAATATATATATATAGAAGTATCATATATAAATAAGTATATATATATATATATATATATATATATATATATATATATAAAAAAAGAGTGAAAATAATATAACGAGCTGCCAATTTTGCTGAGTGAAAATAATATACGAGCTGCCATTTGCTTATGTTTATATTAGAGTCAAGATAAGAAAAACAAAGAGATGGATGTAGAGTTGTGTAGAGTTTGTATATTTTGTCCGAGTCTTGGCTTAGCAACCAAATCAGCGTGTATTCGTATAAATAATTAGCTAACCCTTTCACCCCAAATTCACCTAAAAGTCACTTGTATCCCATCTGTTTCCATTTCCATTTATGTTATCTTACACCTACACCCCACAACCCTTTAAAAGACCTCTTTGACAGTAATGAATAATACTTGCGCCTAGAGGTGGAGGTTTGATTCTTTACCAAGCCTATGGTAATTTATATGTTATGACAAGTAATGAGTGTTGATTTTCCGTTTCCCCATTGTGTTATAATTTATTATACAACCAAGATAAAGAGAGAATCCCAAACACTTATGTGAGGTGCTAGTATATACTTTCCGTGCTTTTAATTACAAAGTCTAGAAGGTAGTGTTGTAAAATGCTTTTAAAGAGTAAGTTAAATGAGTCCAATATTGCTATTGTCTAGGTAGAAAAGCTCATTTGCTTAAGGATAAACAAATCCCAGGTGTAGGGGTATTTGATGAGGTGTTATTTTATATACTATTTCGGGGTCATTTAACCCCTTAAATCATGCAAATATGCCCAGATTATGTGCTTAATAGTTTGATTTTAGGTTTTTAGCACTTGGATGTCATTTGGAGGAAATACACGTGACTTGGGCTCATTTGGAGAAGAAACAGACAAGACTACAGACTTACACCAAATCTCTTGAAGAATTATGCAAACAACGCGTGGAGATGGCGTCACAGGCATAAAGCGACGGCGTCGCAATCTATCTGGTGACGGCGTAAGGAAAGTGATGACGGCGTCAAGACGTGACCGACTTAAAGATGATCTAGAATCATTTATGTGGCGACGGCGTCAGGACTTAAAGCGACGTCGTCGCAGCGATTTTCCTATATATATTAAACCGAAATTAGGGTTTTAAGTGTGTAACTTTGTATAACTTTAGGGAGACAAACCCTAGTCGTTCTAGCAGCCTTTTAGGTTGTTTTAAGGACTCAAAACCCTATTGTAACTACCTTCAATCCATGTTTTAATCAAGTAAGATTGTTTATCATTAATCATTCAATATGTCTATGTGTTGTGTGATTGATTTATGTTCTTGCTTTATCTTTAACATGCTAGGCTAAGCCCTCCTTTGTATTTACTTATGATTGCATGAAACTTAGGGTGTAGATCCTTTTAATGTTGCTTCTTGTTGATGGATGTGCGCGTTAGGATCTAGAAAACTAGCCATAAGATATTAAATTGGCATAGACGTCTAGGGAAACGCGAGTGTGTAGAAAAGATACCATCGGTAATAGTCTTCATTCTACCTTACCCCTAATATGGTTGATCCCTCTTAAGATATTTCACATGAATTTAATATACTCTTAGGGGCCTTGTAATAGTCTTCATACCACCTTACTTGTGCGTTGCACTAACGGAATATTAAACAGACGGCGGGTTCGTGTAATTCGTTCATGACTTAGGAAATACTTACACAGATCATCACAAGTGTGACAGGGAAACAGATCTAGGAGAAGCAATCTGAGGAGTAGTGCATGATTAGGTAAATACATCTTTTTATCATAAAGGTATCACCAGTAGAATAGATTAAAATTATTTTAATTATTAGTTAATCAAACCAACCTCTCAAATCATGATATTTACCTGCTTTCTTATAAATATAAAAATACAAAAAGAATCTTCTCTCAACCCCTTAGAATTCTGTTAGACCGTGTTCGAGCCTTCCCAACCTATTCCCCTAGAAAATGATAACAACCCCTGAGTCTCGCCTATACTACACTGCAACGATTAGGTACACTGCCTAGGGGATTGTAAAACTTCCTGTGAAATCTTCGCAACCCTCACATCACATACTCTTCTTCATACTCTTCTACTTTATCATCATTATTTTGATCATCATCAGACTCAGTCTTTTCTTCATCACTAGCATCATTATCACCATCATCATCACTATTAGAAGAATATGCTTTTGACATATCGGGAACCCCTGGTTTCATACCAGTTCCTTCACTTATGTCAGTAGACTTACCTTTTGGCTCATTAGGAACTTGTGATTCAAAATCAGCTCCTTCACTTGATCCACTTGTTTGATGGATATTTTTATCCCGTTTGCTTTTCTTAAGAGCTTTCTTTATTTGAGCATCTTCTAGTAAAGCAGCCTCAGACAGCAACTCAATACCTTTGCTCTTGTCAGTGGTAACTGGTGCCTTCTTTGACACAGACACACCAGGAGTGTCTCTGATTTGTACACCAGTAGAATGTTTTCTTAAAGGCATCTTTAAGGAAACATCTTTCTTGGCAGGTGCAGTATTCTTTTTGGAAGGAGACCCTGTAGAAGATTTAGTGGTTGTCTTGATTGTGGGAGAGTCAGTCTTCTTGTATATCCTTTTTGGCTTTGGAGTTGCTTCTCTAGTAGCGAATGCAAAGTAAGTCTGGTAGGCGGTAAAATCCTGTATCATTTGATTAGCCATTACTGCAGGAATAAGGGCTCCATACACTTGAGTGTCTTCATCTTTGGAGACAAATCTGAAGTTACCCAAAGTGCAGTCATCCTGAGCAGTATGCATAAACATCTTGTTCCTCATTGAAATAGACTTATCTTTTGAAAGGAAGTGATGAATAATAGCCTTTGTGAATCTGGGATAGTACATTTTCTCTTTTTTCTTGAAGTCTTTGTTATCTATCTGGTATTTAAAGTCTTCCCAGAGTAGTTCAACAAAGTCAATGTTCTTATTATGGTACATTCCACAAAGAATTTGAGCTCTTGAAAGGCGTATCTTGTCAAGACCTGTAATTTTCCCACTAAGACAGTTGTTGATGATTGTAGCAAAATCTCTCCACGGTTGATGCATATGATCAATCACCACGTCAGTGATTTTCTTAACATTCCCAGTGTGGCCAAGATCCTTGATGAAGGAGATAATTTCTTCTTCAGAGGGAAGATCATCAAATTCTTTATCTAGAAGTCTAGGACATATCTGAAGAATCTCTCTGAATACTTACATATCGATGGAGAACCTTTTCTTGTCAATCTTGAATCGATAAGATGAATCATACTTTTTGATGGTGGCCCAGAACTATTGCTTGTATATCACTAGGACACTTGCAGTGATGAGAAAAGTTAGATAGCATGTAGTGAGAGCAAGAGTATCCAAGACCACTTGATAGGTGGGTTCCTTTGGGGTTATTTCAGGATCAATCCTCATGTTGCATTTGCCAATCTTGACTTGTTTCTCAGGGATAACCAAAGCATTGTCCAGAGCAATTTGTTGAGCAACAGTAGTAGCCATGATCCTGCTAATATTTTACTAGTACAGTTTATATACAAATAAATATATATGTTACTGTATGAATATCTGGTTCAAGATGATAGATTTTGAAGCAGGCTGTGATTATTGACTAAGGATTAAGTACAATTTAACAGGCAGACAATTATAACATAAGATGATAAACAAAGATCATTCAGGCAACTTAACTTTAGGCATATGAGCATCTAGATTGGATACTAAGGCAAGCATACCCTAACTAAATCAAATAGTGAGATCAATTAAGGAGCATTTTGCCTAAGATCACATGAATAGAATGCCTAGAGAACATGTTCAATTCGCCTAATGAACCTGTTGAATTCGCCTAGTAAAACACGTTTAATCTGCCTAAGGAATTATGTTTAATTCGCCTAAAGAAATGTGTTTAGTTTGCCTTAGGCATCATGTTTAATTCGCCTTCACAAACTTGTTTAGTTCGCCTAAACCATTTTGTTTAATTCGCCTTAATAGTTTTGTTTAATTCGCCTTAACAAACATGTTTAGTTCGCCTACACAATTTTGTTTAGTTCGCCTTAACAAGCATGTTTAATTCGCCTACACAAAATATTTAGTTCGCCTAGAAATTTCAAAATCACAAACTACAACTTTCAAGCATCAAAATCATACATAATGAGAACCATAGCAGCCATAATCAATCATGGAATCAATATAAACATGAATTGAGCACAAAATATCAAGATTTGCAATATGCGACCTAAATGAACACTTAAACCAAGATAATCAAGATATGTTGTTTGGTCTTGTTTTAGCTAACTCAAACACTCACAAAGAGTTCACACAACTTTCATAAACACAAACCCATGAATATTTTTGTGTTCTTTTTCCTTTTCCTAAATTTTCGACTACAAGAATCAATCATAACATACTTATATGTTAACCATATGGAAAACTTATTCAAACGAGTGTTCTACAACCCTTACCAATCAAAACCCCTCAATTAATTTAGGTATTCGACCACTTTTATTTTTGAAGAACCCTAGACCAATTTCTAAGGTTTTCGAGCAATATATGATGATTTAACCTAATTCCTTTTAACAAGAAGTTTGTTAGAGAGTAATGAGCATGATCCTAGTTTACCTTAAGGTTTGAAATACACGTTTTCTTGGTTCTTGAAAGTTAGACGAGTTTATCAATGGAAGAGGAAAAATCTAAGTGTGTTTGTATTTGTGTGTGATGAACTGTGGGTAGGGGGTGTTTGATGTTAAAATCTTTTGATTTTTGACAAAAATGCCCCCTCTAGTACATAACCTTTTTCATTTTTATGAATAAGTTTCCTAAGGCCAAAAATAGTTATACTAAAGACACAAATTGTCCTTAAAGTTTTAACTACAACTATAATAAGCCTTAAGATTTGCTATTTAATCTCTAAAGGCATAAACACATAACATATAAAACCCAACTGAGTTAAAATCAATTAACTCCCCTTTAATTATTAATCTGTTATTGTTTAAAACCTTTTGTTTATCACTTTGATGAATTTTGAAGAAGATAATTTGACAATTTCTTCTCCTCAAATAATGACCTGTTTTTTATTTAAAGAGTTGTAGTCGTTAGTTGATAGTTCAAATTGTCTTAAAATGATTTTTTGATGAATCCAAAAGATGATTGTATTTTATTTTAAAAATCCACACCATAAAATAAGATTTCTCTTATTTTGACAAAGAAATGCACTGACACGTACATTAATTTGTATAAAGGAAGCACGAGTTGTGTTGCAAAGTAAACACAAGCCTTTGAATGAATATGAAGTAATTCATTCCGGAGAAAATTTAATTTCCCGTTGTGAGGTTAAGTTATCTTTTTGTCAAAATACTTGCCTTTAAATTGAGGACCAGCTTGCTATCGAAAATAATAGCAAGTCATTTGAAATGTTTTGGAAACTATTTGAACTTCTGCTCGAACTTCATTTACAGCCTCGTATCATTACTAAATGACATTTCTAAGACCGTAAATGTTATCGATTTTTCGAAGACATGTCAAGAACACCATATTTTTATATTTTATTTTTGAAAAGTTTATATAAAAATTGAAAAATCTTTTTGGATTTTTCTGATTTTCTTATATACATATGATACAGAGGATATGTGAAGAGTGTACCACCATTACTCTTCTTGATAAGAAAGTCAAGTCGTTCTCGTGCTAAAGGCTTAGTGAAAATGTCTGCCAACTGATACTTTGTTATGACAAAATACAGCTTAACCATCCCGTTTTCCACTTGCTCCTTGATAAAGTGATGTATGATGTCTATATGCTTGGATCAGGAGTGTTGGACGTTGTTGCAACATAAAGCAATTGCACTTTTATTATAACAGTACATAGGTATCTTGTTGAACACAAGGCCATAGTCAGTCAATTGTGATCGCATCCAAAGTATTTGAGCACAACATCCTGACAAGGCAATGTATTCAGCTTATGTACTGGATATGGCGGTGCTTTTCTGTTTCTTTAACGACCAGCTCACCAATCTATCACCTAACAGTTGCATACTTCTAAACGTACTTTTTCTGGTATCTTGGCAACCTGCATGGTCAGCATCTGCAAAAGCTGTTAGAGCAATGCAAGAATCCTTCAAATACCACAGACCCATATTAATGGTTCCTCTTAGGTATCGAAAGATTCGCTTAACCGCATGTAAGTGCTTTTCGGTAGGCTTTGCTTGATACCGGGCACACATGCACACAACAAATACAAGGTCTGGTCTACTGGATGTGAGATACATAAGAGTGCCAATCATTCCACGATAACATGTAGGATCAACGACGTTCCCTTATGGATCTTTATCCAGTTTGGATTTCTCCACCATTAGAGTATCCACTAGTTCACAGGTTTCCATACCATATTTTTTAAGAGATTCTAGAGCATATTTAGATTGATTTAAAAAGATGCCTTTGAGACTCTGAGAAATCTGTAGTCCTAAGAAAAATGATAGTTTGCTCATCATTTACATCTGGAATTTTAAACACATTATTTTTGAAAATATTTCACAAAGATCAGGTTTAGTGGAAGCAAAGATAATATCATCAACATAAACTTGTACCAATAATATGTCCTTGCCTTCACGTCTGACGAATAATGTTGGATCGACGGAGCCTTTGGTAAACTTCTGGGAGAGTAGAAATGATGAAAGAAAATTGTACCAAGTACGTAGAGCTTGTTTCAACCCATAAAGAGCCTTCTTTAGCTTATACACATGATTGGGATTCTCTGTATCTACAAACCCATCTGGTTGGCTAACATAGACCTCCTAACGCAGAATGTCATTCAAGAACGTGGTTTTCACATCCATTTGGTAGACGACCATGTTTATATGAGCAGCGAATGCAATAAATATACGGATGGACTCGAGTCTAGCAACTGGAGCAAAAGATTCTTTAAGTCTATTCCTTCTTCCCGGCGATATCCCTTTGCTACCAAACGAGCTTTATTTTTCAATACACCTCCCAGCTCGTCTAATTTCACCTTGTAAATCCACTTTAAGGTAATAATCATTACACGATCCAGAAGAGGTACGAGCTCCTAAACTTCAAGACGTTCATATTCGTTGAGTTCTTGTTGCATGGCTTCAATCAACGGAAGAAAGGAAAGCATCGAAATAGCAGAATAGAGCTTCATCTTGTAGTTGTTGTCGAGTGGAAACCGGTCTAGAAGGATCACCAATAACATTGTCAATCGAGTGATCTTTGGTCCATTTGTTGATGTGTTCGGGTAGTTGATTGATTGAGTGCACATTATTTGTAATAACAACCTGAGTAGAGGATTCTTCAAAACTCGGTTCTAGAATTAGAAATTCAACAAAGGGATTATTATCCATGTGTGCAACTTCAATGTCATGGTCAGCTTCTTCAACACCAAGAGGGATGACAGGAGATGGTGTTTCTGAAGGTGTTTGTGAAGTACTTGTTGATGGTGCATATTGATCAATTGTAGTAGATAAAGGTGTACCAGTTGAAACAACAGGTTCTAGAGCAGGGACTGCAAGAACTTGACGATCAACACTTGGTGAAGCATTCAGGTACTCATCAAACATAGGTTGAAACAAAAATTCCTAATCATTCTTTGTTGGTGGGACATACGAACTTGAAGAAGTAATGGTTGACACGAGTCCTGAACTGATTGTTCTATGAGTCAAAAGTTTAGGCCCGGGTCCAGAACTGAATTGTTCAAAAGCCATTGCCATCAACTCATCAAAATCAACATGTATAGTTTCAATAATCATTCGGGTCCTTTTGTTGTAGATTCAGAATGCTTTCTTCGCGGGAGCATAACCAACAAAATTCCTATATCAGCTTTAGGTTTTAACTTACCAAGGTCTTCACTGTCATTAGTGGGATAACATAGAGCACCAAAGACATGAAGATATGATAAGTCAGGTTTTCGAGCATGTAACAGTTCATGCAGTGTTTTGTTGTGACGTTTTCAGATTAATGATCGGTTTTGTGTATAGCAAGCTGTCGCGACAACTTCCGCCTAAATAAATAACGGAGTCTAGAAATACGGAGCCTTTGAAAAAGATAACATGGTTCGAGCACTCCACTAAAGTGACGGGTTCTGTCTTTCGACAACGCCATTCTGTTTAGAGTGCGAGCAACTGATGTTTGATGTGAGATTCTGACTTCTTTATAGTAAGCCCTTAGTGTCTGATTGACGAATTCAGTGCCATTATCAGTCCTGATGTTATGAATGGTTGTATTCAGATGAACTTAGATCATTTTTTGGAATTTAATTATGAACTCTGGAACTTCATCATATGAACGTAGAAATTTCACCCATGTAAACCGAGAAAAATCATCAACGATAACCAGTATATATTTTCTCCCATTGATACTTTGAACCCTCATTGGCCCGCAAAGATCCATATGCAGCAGATAGAGTTTTTCTTGAATGGAGTCTACAGCTTTGGGTTTATGGGAATGTTTCTTGCTTTTACCAAGAGCACAGGCAGAGCACAAATGATCCTTCTGATACTTTAGTTTTGGAAGTCCTCGGACAAGACCTTGTTTGGCAAGATAATTGATATAATTAAAGTTTAAATGAGATAATCTTCGATGCCACAACCAAGACTTGGTCTTTGAGGCCTTAGACAAGAAACATATAGGAGAAGATAACATCAAATTTTCTAGAGATAGAGTGTATAGATTTGAACCCCTTGATCCCTTAAGTAGATCCACACCTTTTAAGTCACGTACAAAGCAGGTGTGCTTGCGAAAAGTAACCTCGAGATCCGAATCACAAAACTGACCCACGGAGAATAAGTTGTGTCCTAATCCTTCCACATAGTAAACCCTTGAAATTGTAACATTTCCCATTTGAAAGTCTCCATAACCCATTATCTTTGCAATATGATCATTCCCGAATCTGACGGTACCCAAAAATTTAGTGACGAAGTTGATGAGTTAAGAGCGATTTCCGGTCATATGCTTGGAGCATCCGGAGTCCAAATACCACAGAACATTTTGGACAATCTGTAATCGATATGAGAAGAAGATGGAACATCGAAAACAGTGGATCCCCAAGATTGATTAGGTTTTGTAGTGTTAGGAGTGTTAGAATCTACAATCTTAACTTTGCTACTGGAACCTACAAATCTTGTTGCTTTTTGTCTCCTGCTGTAAACTAAGATTCTTGAGGTTGGTGTTACTACTGGTGAAATAGTGGTTTCCTTAGGAGGCACTATTTTATTCGAGGTAATCCTAGTTAAAGGGCACCTATTTCCAATTATAGTGAAGTTCCTACCTGTAGGTTTCCAACTATATCCAATTTCAGTGAACACTTTACCCGTAGGTTTCCATACTTTTCTCTTTTTGTTTCTTTTAGATTTAGATTTAGAACACACATTCACATCATTCACATGATCAATAAGGTACATATCATGAGTAGCATCAAACAAACATTTGTTACAGATAGCACACATAGATTCAAACTTAGCATTTCTCACAGAATGCTTAACAAGTGCATTACTGATGGGTTCAGAATTCGCATATAGATTGCATGTCATGAGCATTACATTTAGTTTTGTCAACACGATTCTTTTTATTCTTCCTAGACTTAACACTCCTAGATTGGTCTTCTACTTTATTGGTCTTGTTGCTACTTGATGATTGCGAGATCCTATTGTTCTTTGTATTGCCTGAAGGCTTTGATCCGCTAGCACTAGTAGAACATTTTACTCCTGTAGAATGCAACATAGGTTTGTTAGAGTCTTGTGTAATTTGAGTGTTGCTTGAAGATGTGAGTGGTCAGCAAATCTAACTCTCTTGTCATTGTTCAGTGGTGTGACAACAACTAATTTCTCACTAAGTTTTGGGGAATCGAAGCATGTCTTAGAGGCATAGACTAATAATTACTGAACGTGTTTTGTATATATGCAAGCAGATTCTAACAGAAGTTCACTAGGATATTGTTTTCTAACACATTCTTTAAGTCCACGAAGAGTGTCAATATTTTCTATAGTCTTCTCAAGATAAACCTCATGGGCGTTCCTATTGTTCTTGAGTTTATGAGAAATAGGTTCTATGTTTAGCTTGAACATTCCTGGAGCACTAGTGGCACTAGGTTTTGAAACCGCAGAATCGACAACATTTTTCCCTTTAAGTTTCCTTACTTCATTTTTCAATGCTGCAATAGCGAAAACCTTTTCTTGAATTTGAGCATTTAAATCTGAATTTTCAACAGACTTTGCATTAATTTGAGCAATTAAAGAGTCACAATGTTCTTTTGATTGAACACATATCTTTCTAATTGAGTCAAATTGGTCTTTGTAAATTGATTTCAAATGCTCTCGTTCTTTTCTTAAATTTTCATTTTTAGAAAGTAATTTTGCCACACTATGCTCCAACTCAATGTTTATCGTTTCAATCTCATCAATGTCTTTCTTTACCTTTTCCACACTATCTTTTCCACTCAAAGATTTAATCTTATCCTTCAACTTTCTTATGACCGTGTCCTTTTCTTGTGACTAAGCTTTCGATTCATTTATTTCAAATAATTGATTAAATGTAGGACCATTTTGGTTTTCACTAGAGTTGTCTCTTTGAAAAATTTCTTGATTGAGTTGAGTAGCTAGTTCCAAAGAAATGCAATGCTTTTCTAATGTTGAATAACTTTTGACAAGTTTATCATAAAACTCTTTTTCAACGAAATCTTTCTTTTCGAAAAGCTCAGTCTCAATTTCCAGACACTTAGTGCATTCATCCACACATGACTGACTCATGAAACTAGGCACAACAAAATACAACATAATTCATAACATTATACACAAGTTTCATGAGACATGATTTGGTTCAAGATTTGAATCATTATACATTACGAAGTTGTTTTGATAATTTCAAATTATTTTTTCTAAAGAACACTGATCAACATCATCAATCCATTGGTTAAAAACATTTTAACTCAGCAATTTCATCTAGAAGAGTTTTTATCAAACCATTAAGATGTGTCCCTTTTAAAACTTTTATAAATGTGGAATATATTTAGTTAAAAAAACAAGCTTTTGTATGTTCAAAACCCCACGCACCTGCTGTTATAGCATCAGATGTGGTTCTCTTTTTCACCACCTTGTCAAAGTTGGCAAGATTATATTTTAGCTTTTTAAGACTTTCATTTACCAAACTAAAGAATACAAGTAATCTTTGATATGAAATGGGAAGGAACTTAGTGAGAGAAAGTGGAAGGATGGATGTATTCTAGAGAGAGAAAGTAAGAAACATATAATTCATTAGCAAAGTGAGAATACAAAACCAACCAACACCCTCTTCAAGGCATGGAGAGGGTATTTATACTACAATATTGGCCGGCCATGGGCCTTGGGAGGCTTTCCATGGGCCTTTGGGCCATATTAGCTTATCATACTAGACATTGACTAACTACGGGCTTTGACTAGTTAATATTGGAAGTGACCGAGACTTTTCTTGATCCTAACAATCTCCCCCTAAGGGAGGTCACTCCAATTTACAAAAATTTAATCCTAGCATACTATGCTTTATCTTTAGTCTTCAGCTCGTAAACTTCATGTCTTTTATCTTGTGAATATGTTGTAGTGTCTTTTGACTTTAGGCACGAGCTTGTTCCTTTATCTTGACTTGTAAGTGAAATTGTGATCTTGAACACTTTGAGATCATCAACCAAGCATAATCTCGTTTCGCCATCTTGTAACTTTGCCATCTTGTGAACTTGTGACTTCTGGACCGACATGCTCATACCTTTCTTGATTTGTTGACTTGAAAAGCTTTAATGTTGCATCTTTCTTGAAATTCTTTAACTTTAACACTTCGTCACTTCGAGAAAGACGTTCGGTATCAGAGTGACTGAAACTTCTTCAAAATTCTTTGACCTTAATACTTTGTCACTTCAAGAAAGACGTACGGTATGTCTTTATGATTTTCGGTCGGGTATGAGCATGTGGCTATGAATCTTGTGAGTCAGCTGGAATCAGGTACACCTCCATCTTTAAGTTTCCTGCATTAAAACAGTTAGCAATAAAGCGGGGGGACGAATATGGCTTTGTCATTCGCCCGTGTTTGGTTGGAGTAACCTTCGAATCCGTGAGGATCGACCTGTGATCAGGTAGATTCAATTTAAGAAGAATCTCCTTACAGGATTTCCAGCTGAAGTATAGAATCTTTCTAACACATTTGTATTAGATTCATCAAACTCAGCATGTTCTCATTATCGGAACGTCTCAAAGCAGACAACACGATAAGAGTGAATCATCGAGTTACTATCTCACTGATTGAATAGAAAAATTGATTGTAAAAATCAATCGATTGTGATCACTTGCAAAAGTGGTTTTTTTGTGACACGTCGAAAGTGGTTTATTTTTATTAATCATTCAAAAATTCATCATCAATCGTCAATTCATAACTGGAACAAGTTTGATTCTAAAAGAATCGCACAAGTCACCTACCAAGAGCTTGTTTGATGTTGGCTCAAGCAGGATTTCCATCTTCATTGTGAATGATATCACTCAGATGTTCTGGAAAAAAATCAAAACAAGTATAATGCGAAGACTCTTATATATTCTTTAACACATGGAGACTTAACAAATTAAATTTTGACAAGTATCCTAATGAGATTTATGGATGATCTCTTTTGGCTCTAGACTCAATAGTGCACTTTGATTTTAGTGATCGGAGGCTGGAGCTGAGTGCCACCTTTTCAATATCAACTAACTCGGAGTGAGAGAGTTGATAGAAATGTGTGATTCACTGTGAGTTTTGAAACAAAGTCTTTTCGACTTTGAGTAGTTGAGAAGGGATAGCGTCACTGGGTCTATGATTGTCTTCAATGTCGAACAACATCTAGTATTCTGACAGTTTAAGAATGACCCGTTTTTCAGCGTAAGTATATGGAGGGCTTCTTTCTTTTCACCCTTTATCTTTACATTTTCTTTTCATTCTTCAACCCTTCAATGCTTACCGAGACTTCATAACTAACACCTTGTTGGGTTTGTTCCAGTGTTAGCTCCATCTCAGTCTGCATTCTTCCCTTAATCTCACTTTACTCCTTTTATCATACCTAAGGACTTCTACATTAACTAGTGGATATCACTGGGTAGATCCCTTCGGTTCTGGTTGGATCATGGGATTTGAATACCTATGTGTAACCACCTTATATCTCCATAATTAAAGATACAAGGTCGTATCTTTTGGTATTCCATCCACAATTAAAACCAAATCAAAGAGAAGTTCATTCAAGTGATTTGATATAAATATCGAAAGATTTTACACTTGAAAATTTTTCATCGTCACTAAAAAGCTCCCCCTTAACATGTGCATCAAAATACGTAAGTACATGCTAAGATGTAGAGTGCATTGAGTTCCATTTAAATGATCACTTTTTTAGTACAAGTTAAGATCAGTTTAATTACATTTTCTCCCCTTATCCAAAATGTTTAATCCCTTGAATTTTGGATAACAAATCTAAAACGTTTCGGTGACAAATGTTATGGTATATCTATATAAGAACAACTTAATCCACCCCCTCAAAATTAGAGGGTAAATAAGACAGATGCAGATTAATAATAAATTGAAAGATATTGAATTTACTAAGAAATTCTTGAAAACTTTATACTCAAGCACTCCTTATTATCACCATAAGTCTATACTACTTATTTACATATTCACAAGTATATTATGTATGAGGGTAGACCTGATATATGAGAACATCCATATGATAGAAATACAAATGTCCTTTGTAGCAGATGTAGGTCTCCTTCGTACAAACCTTCACCCAACTAAACTTTATCTAATCTCCTCATTAACCTTCTTCTTTCAAGAAGTTGTCGAATCAAATCTTTCTCTTGACCCAAGCACTCTTTGAGTAATTCTCAACTTCTTTCCAAGTTTACTAAAGTCTTTGCTTCAAACTTCTATATGAAACAGATTCAAGAAACATATGTAACATTATCTTGTGTGGTTGGTAATGTCGGTGTTGAAGTTGTCTTAGCTTCCCCTAAACCGATGCAACCTTTCTTGATTAGATCAATGACTTTCTTGTCAAGCCCGCATCAAGCATCTGATGTAAAAAAAACCAGATATCCGAAGTACACAATTAACCCTTTCAAGAACTTGATACCGTAACACCAAAGTCAATTAAGTCCTAGATGAGCACATTTCTCTTTTCAGGATAGTTATGATATAAATTGTAACACCAAAGTTAACTAAGTCCCGAATGTAGACAATTAAATCCCTATGTGCCTCTTTTATCAAATAATTCTACTCTTTTTAAGAATAAGCTTAGAGATTGACCGGTCGGGTAAAACATTAATTGAATCAGAAAGATCTCTTCTCACGTTTTAAATAATTATACTCCCAACACTTCCCCCTAGGGACTCAAATGATGCATACTGACTAATGACGAGATGTCTCTTCCACCATGTGACTGAAATAGTGCACCCAAAATATTCAAAAAGGCCTAAAATTAAAAGAAGTTAACCTCAAAAGACAAAGGAAGCTAACCTCAAAAGAAAGCCAAGGACACTATTAGGTATACATCTACTCCTTCCCCCTTGTTGGTTTCGACACGTCAGAATCAGCAAAACCTTGTACGCATACATACTCGAGAACATGTTTGAAGAACCAATATATCTTAGATCAATTCGTGCGAATCAACCTACAAGGTCTTTAGCGACACACGAGTAATTTATGTTCCAAACATTCTAAGTCTTTTACACTATGAGTTTCCAATATTTGTCGTAGTATTTTTTAAAGCCTATACCCAATGTCTCATAATTTCAAATAATTCCTAAAGTTTGAAACTAATGACATCTAAAGCACTTTGAAGTTAAATAAATTAACTCCCCCATAAAATTGTAATCCGTCATAATCCAAAACTTTATATGTTTTAATTCTGTGACTTATATTTGAAAGACCATATTTAAAAGATTATTTGATGACACATCTCCCCTTCAATAATGAACCCGTTTATCTATTTAAAGAGAAGTTGTCAACATTAAGTGGTCGAATTGACCCTTGAAAATCTCTTTAGATAACTGAGAACACCGATTCATTATGAAGACAACTTTTTACCAATAAAAATAAGATTTCTCTTATTTTGACACATAAGCGCACTGACACGTATACTCATGGTATATAGGAAGCACAGGGTTGTGTTGCAAAGTAAACACAAGCCTTTGCATGGTCATAAAGTAGACAAACCCGAGAAAAAATACCGTTGAAGAGTCAAGTTTCCTTTGATGGAAACTTGCAATTAAGATGATGTCCTGGGATACATCTGAAATAATAGCAAGCAGTATGCATGTTTTAAAAACAATTGTAACTTCTGCTCAACTTCATTTACAGCCACGTAACCCTATTGAATGACATTTTCTAAGACTGCAAATGTAATCGATTCAGAAGACATGCCTTATTACCTCTTTTTATATTTTTTCATTGGGATTTATAGATTTATATATTATTGTAATTTGTTTTTATAAAAGTTATTCTCAAAAAGAAAAAACTTTTGGTTTTTATGGTTTTATGTATATACATATGATACAGGATATGTGAATAGGTACCACCACTATTCATCAACTTCATCTGCCAATTGTTTCAGAGTGTCTGGCGTAAAACTCCGCATTCCCAGCTTATTGATCAGAAATTCTATTCTTTCTCTGCCAAGAGCTTTAGTGAAGATGTCCGCCCCCCAATATACTCCGTATTAACAAAGAAAAGTTCATCACCCCAATCCTCCAACATGCCCTTGATAAAGTAAAATCTGATGTATATATGCTTTGATCTAGAATGTTGAACGTTGTTGCAGCATAAGACAATAGCGCTTTTGTTATCACAGTACATTGGAATTTTGTTGAAACCAAAGCCATAGTCAGTAAGATGTGATCTCATCCAAAGGATTTGAGCACAACAGCCAGATAAAGCAATATATTCAGCTTCCGTACTAGATATCGCATCGCTTTTCTGCCTTTTTGATGACCAATTAGAAAATCTATTTCCAAAAATTGCATACTACCAGAATGTGCTACGGCGTGTATCTTACAACCAGCATGATCCACATCTGCAAATGCTGTAAGAAGCAATCGAAGAATCCTTCGGATACCATAGTCCCCGATTAACGGTTCCTTTTAGATATACCGAAAAGATCTTTTAACTGCATTTAAGATGCTCTTTCGGTAGTCTCGCTGATACCGGGCCCACATGCATAAGAAAATTATAGGTCATGTGTCTACTGGCTGTGATATAAAGGAGGATCTTTATACATACCACGATAGTGTGACGGGATCAACGCTTCCCTTCTTTATCCACATTCCAGTTGGATTTCTCCACCCATGGGGAGTATCCACTAGGTTACAAGAGTTAAAACCGTATTCTTTAAGGAATCAAAGGGCATAATATTGACTAGTCATAAAGATGCCTCTAGGACTTTGAGAAATTTGTAGTCCTAAGAAAAGTGAGATTTTGCCCATCATTGACATCTTAAATTTTGAACACCTAATTTTAGAAAATAGGTCACAAAGTTCAGGTAAGAAGCAGGCAAAGAATGAATCTACGACATAAATTGTAACAGAATTAGTTCTTAGCGTCTCTGCGTATTAACAATGTGAGATCCAATGAACTTTAGAGAAGTCTTCGGATAACAGGAAACGAAGACAACATGTCAACCACGCGCGTGGAGCTTATTTCAACCCATAAAGAGCTTTCTTAAGCTTGTGCACGTGATTTGGTTTATCTTTATCCACAAACCCATCCGGCTGGCTAACATAAACTTCTTCCCGCAGATTACCATTCAGAAACGCAGTCCCCCATTTCATAATTCTAGAATGGTAGACGACCATTGTTCATATGAACAACAACGCGTGAAAAATCCTATAGCCTCAAATCTTGCAACAGGAGCAAAATACTCTTCAAAATTGATTCCCTCCTCTTGACGGTAACCACGAGCCACTAATCAAGCTTTGTTCTTTAGTATACCTCCTAGTTCGTCTAGTTTCACTTTGTATATCCACTTTAAAGTAATAACCATAACTTTATCTGGTCGGGGTACGAGCTCCCATACTTCAAGACGTTCGAACTCATTGAGTTCTTCTTGCATTGCTTCGATCCAGCAAGCTTGAGTCAAAGCATCTTTATACGTCTTGGGTTCAACAGCAGTGAGGAAAGCATCGTAGTAACAGAAAAGAGCTTGCTCATGTAATTGCAGCCTTGTGGAAACTGGTCTAGCGAGTTCACCGATTATATTTTCAAGTGGATGATCCTTTGTCCATTTGTTATTGTGTTCAGAAATTTGGTGATCGGGTTGCACAATTGTATGAATAGAATCCGACGATGAAGATTGATCAGAGGGAACTTCTGGAATTGGGAATCCAAAGTACGGATCATTACCCATATGTGCAACTTCAATATCATGATTGTCTTCTTCAACATCGTTAGGAATGACGGGAGGTTGGGTATTGGGTGTTGTTTGAGAGTTACTTGGTGATGGTGCATCTTGGTCAACTGTAGTTGAGGAAGGTGAACCGGTTGATACAGCGGGTACTGGAGCTGCTACTTCATCAATTGGAGCAACGACTTCAGGGGCTAGGTGATCAACACTAGGTAGGGGATTGAGTAATTCATCGAACAATGATTGAAACAACATATCCCAGTCAATTCTTGAAGGTGGTACAAACGGTGTTAAAAGAGGAGGGTTTGGCACGAGTCCTGAACTGATTGTTGCAGGAGTCATTTCATGAAGTGCGGGTCCTGAACTGCTGTGTTCAGAAGCCATCGTAGTTAGCTCATCAAAATCTACATAAATTGCCTCAATGATTCATCTGTCGTCGGTTTGTAAATTCGAAAATGCTTTCTTCGTGGGTGCATAACCAATGAATACCAATATCAGCCTTTGGTTATAACTTGCCCAAATTCTCACTATCATTCGTTGGATAGCAGAGTGCACCAAATGCATGGAAGAAAGATAATTCGGGAACTTTGTCATGTAAAAGATCATATGGTGTTTTGTCGTGACAAAGGCGTATGTTGGAACAATTTTGGGTGTAACATGCGGTAGCCACTGCTTCAGCCCATAGAAATAACGGAGCTTTTGCATAAATCAACATTGTGCGAGCAGCTTCAATTAGCGTACGATTCTATCTTTCAACGACACCATTTTCGTGATACACGCTACAAATGTTTCGTAGGAGATACCAACCTTCTCATAATATTCACGCAACGTTTGATTAACAAATTTAGTTCCATTATCTGTTCTGATGCTTCGAACAGGTACTTTCAGCCACAGTTGGATCATCTTAAGAAACTTGATTATGAAATATGGAGCTTCATCTTTTGACCTTAAGAACTTAACCCATGTGAATCGTGAGTAATCATCGACAATGACGAGGATGTACTTCTTTCCATTAACACTTGCGACACGTATTGGTCCACATAGATCCATGTGTAACAGATAGAGTTTTTCTTGATTGGTGTCTTCATATTTAGGTTTGTTGGGTTTCTTCTTGCTCTTACCCATTGCGCATGCATAACACAGATGGTCCTTTTCAAATTTAAGCTTAGGGAGACCTCGAACAAGACCATGTCTAGCTAAATGGTTGATTGCACCAAAGTTTAGATGAGATAACCATCGGTGCCATAGCCAGGACTTAGTCTTTGAGGCCTTTGACAAGATACATATGAGAGAGGACGCCATCATGTCTCCAAGAGACAGAGTATACATATTGTTTCCTCGAGATCCAGTCAATAAATCAACACCTTCTAAATTATGAATTAAGTAGGTGTGTTGACGAATAGCAACCTCAAGGTTCGAATCACAAAACTGCCCAACGGAGAATACATTGTGTCTAAGTCCTTCCACATAGTAAACCCTTGATATCGTAACATTCCCAATCTGATAATCACTATATCCCAAAATCTTTCCCACATGATCATTTTCGAATTTGACTGTACCTAAAAATTTGTTGACGAAATTGGTGAGTTGAGAGCGATCTCCGTCATAAGCTAGGAGCAGTCCAGGAGTCCAAATACCATAGGTACAATTTGGACGACCAGCATTCATTAAAGAGAGGAGAA
Organism: Tanacetum coccineum; assembly: GCA_026074375.1. Lineage (NCBI taxonomy): Eukaryota > Viridiplantae > Streptophyta > Magnoliopsida > Asterales > Asteraceae > Tanacetum > Tanacetum coccineum. The sequence goes on from BQNB010041554.1 coordinate 32,074, forward strand.
GAGCCATCGAAATTATGGATTCCCCAGAATACTAGTTCCATTTTGTTAGCAGAATACAGATAGAAGAACCTTAGATTTAGTTAACATGAAACATAAGTGTAAGAATTATCCTAGTTTCCGTGAATAGACAATGTAACATCAGGTTTAGATTTTCATTATCTAGAACAACCGTTTCCTAAGGGGCGCTTCAAGTATGTATGGAATCAAGTTAACAGGTCATGCATTTCCTACATAGTAGAAGGAACGACGTAGGTCTCCAAATATATCCAATAGTTGTAAACATTTTTCTTGTTGGTTTCCAAACTTTTCTATTTGTTTGTTTCTTAGTAGATTTAGATTTTGCACAAGCATTCACATTATTGATATAATCAATAACACATAAATCATGATTATCAGAAAGCATGCAACCATTACACTTAACACATTTAAGTTAGAATTGCATTAACTGGAATGCTGCACATGAGGCAGTTCCTTTATGTGCACCAACATGGATCTTTATTTATTAAACTAGATTTAACTTTCCTAGGGTGGGCTACTACTATTATATCATTATATGTACTACTTATTGTGTATTACAAAATCTTATCTTTCTTGTTTTGCCTTAAGGCTGGATCCGTCTAGCACTAGTAGATGGTTTACTCCTGTAGAAGAACAAACATAGTTTGTTAGAACTAGTTTAATGTAGATTACCTTTTAGAGAATTGTTGTTTCCTTGATGAAGTGACAGCTCAGTGATCTAACTTTAGTGTTTTTGTCATTGGGGTCAAAGCACTACTTGTTCTCTAGAATTGTTTGAGACATTTGGGGTGGGGGAAAGGGTTTTAACTGATTTTATGTAAGCAATTCCTGAATTAGTTATTATACTATACAGGCATATTCCAAGGGTTTGGTCTAGGGGATAAATTTGGCTAATAATCAACTCAGATCAATAAGAACTGCCAGCTTCTTCCTGATGTGCTTAATATAAGTCAAAGTGAGCTGACATTTTTGTTCGACAATTTTAGGGGTAAGTTTCTGAATTAATCTCAGGTACACTGGGATGATGATGTGAACTTCATTATTACTAACAATTTTTCCTTTGAGTTTCCTCAATTCATCCATGAGAGTTTGTAATTACAAAACTTTTCCTAAAGACAAGCATTTAAATCAGAATTTCCATAGACTTTAGATTAGACTTGATTAGTTAAGATAGCACAATGTTCTTTAGTATCGAACACATGCATTTTAATCCGAGTCAAAATTGCTTATAGGTTTGTTTTAAATTCTCATTCTCAACGATAAGCTTGTCACCCTATGATCCCAATTCAACATTAATGATTTAAATCTCTTCTAAGTCCTGATTGATTTTATCCGTATCCATATTACCACTAAGAGATTAATTCTCTCTTTCACTTCCCTTATAGACCATGTCCTTTCTCATGGGACTCGCTTTACAATTCATTTAATTCAAAATTAATCAAAACGTTGAGCACTTTGATTGAAATACAATTGTTCCCTATGCAACATTTCCTGATAAGATGAGTAACAACTACTAACGAAATGCAAAGTTTTCAATAGTGGAAAAACTTTTGAAACAGTTTATCCGTAAAATCTCATTATTCGAGCGAATCTTTTTGAAGCACAGTCTCAAGTGTTAGACACGTTCACAATCATGCACATTCACAGAGGCAAAACCATAGAGGAATATACAATCAAGTTCACAATAACTTTGGCGCATCACTTGATTCCAAGAGTCGTTTATATTCCGTTCAAAAGCTTGATTCAATTAACTTCAAATGTTTTTGAACTATACATAGATGTTGTTCCAAGCCTGTTCCATTTGATAGAAGACATTTTGGACTTCAGCAAGTTCATCAACCAATTGTTGGTTGATTGTACTAAATAAGTCCTTCAGAGCTATTACAAATGGAATTATTTCATCCCTAAAACAAGCTATTGTATTTCGAAACCCCCACGTGCCCCTCAGTTAAAGCTGGGAGCGTGTGTTCTTTCTTTGACTACCACATCAAATTAGCTAGATGGTATTTAAGTTTCCTTCAAACACTATTAACCATGCTGACATTTTGGAAGTTTCTTTAGTAACCTCAACATGTGTGGATCTATCAGAAAGATCGGGATCTGAGAACTCACAAGTATGCGACCAAAAGGCTGTTTCAGCAGATAATTTTCATTTGTGAAACAAACCGTGTATCAAAATCTTTATAAGTTTATTAATATATAGCAAAATCCGATTTGTGTGGTATCAATTTGTTTTATCTATTCTTGCATCATATTATCCTTATGCTTTAAAAGCATTTTTTGTAACCACGTCACTTCAGCAAGAGTTAAGGTCTCATCTGATTAGGGAATCACAAAAGTATTGGTTTTTCTGTATTAATCACCAACGAATATAGCATTGGTACCAACTGTTGATACTGTCTTCATGATAGAAAGGATTTTGGAAACCCTAGAGCTTGTTTATTGGTATTATCCATAGAAAAACTGAGGTTTCGTCAACAATGTGAACAGTTATTGTAGATTTGATCTCTTTTAAAAACGATATTATCTAGGTGTGTTTTGATCTGCGATTTCTAAGCTATTTCCCTATCAATGTTTCTAGATTCTCTTTCTTAAAATCATTTTTGAAACGTGTAACCGTTTGCACTAAAGATTCCTTTTCTTTTAAATGTTCTGAAAGAGTTCGTTTAAGATGATCAATCTCTATAGGACTGTGCAACAAGAATCTAAGAATGGTTATCCTTAACTCTAAAATAACTGTATTTGTCCTTCTTTCAACACTTTGACTTGTTTCTTATATCTTTCAAGCTCAGCAGTTAAAGTATCGTTGATACTTTTATTTTTCCAGATTCGGCATGTAAAATGAACTACTTGGGGTGTTTAGATGTCAATCACAGATGAATATCAAATCATCTGTTGTCAGAAAGTAGAATTTTAAACAGCTACCTGTTGTGATTCAATCAAATACTAAGAATAAGGAATGATATTGCTATCACTGGTTATTTCAGTCTCTGAATGGTTCATAACATTTGACTGTTCAGAAGACGGCATAGCCTGCACAACTTGATTAGTCATATCATTATTCACATTATCATGATTGTGTACCTCAGAAAGAGCGTCTGAACCATAGTGAGATAAATTCGCCATGAGAGCAACTATGACCAGTGTTAATTTCAACACATCAGAGTCATATGCATCCAAATCATCAGCTTGATAAGCAGCATTGTGAGTTATGACAGTCTGTGTGGCTTGACCTTCTGGAATTCCTAGATCTGCCAAAAATGCGAGTTCCTCCTCATGTAAAATTTGACCACTTGCTTGAGCTTGAACCAACAACACTTTATCCTTAAACCACGAATCATCTCGTTTCCTCTTTGGTTTGTTGCACTGTTTGGAAATGTTGCTTATACTCTTACCATCCCTAATTCTATATCTCATATGCTCTCCAATCCAGCTTCTAAGATTCAACAAACACTTCCAACCCCGACTGTCTTTAGGATCAACATCAACATCCTAAACACTCCTTTGTTTCAATTTAACTACACTAATCTATTTGACCCAAAGAGATTCTTTCTTTACTGCAACATTCCAAAGGTGTTTCACAAGTAAAGTTTTGTTCCATATTTCCAGTGATTTGAACCCTAGACCCCCTTGATCTTTAGGCTTACACACATCCACCCATGCCACTTTAGCTTTTCCTTTACAAATGTCTCCACTATTTGCTAGGAACTTTTTAATTAATCTCTCAATTTCATTGATGACTGTTTTAGGTAGAAGAAACACATACCCCCAATATACTTGCATAGATTCTAGTACAGAAGCAATCAGTTGAGCTCTTCCTGCATAGGACAAATTTTATTCTTCTAATCATTTAGCCTTTGCTTAACCTTGTCCACCAACTGCTTGCAATCATTGACACCAATTTTTTTAGTAACCAATGTGACTCTAAGATATCTCACTAGAAGCTTTCCTTCTTTAAAAAGGAAAATACAACTGATAGCATTCTTTTTTTCATCATCTAAACTGCCACATAACATAGTACATTTCCCAAGATTAGGGTGTAATCCTGAGATTGCACTGAATTTGTAAAGAGCCTTCTTTAAAGTTTGCACAGATACACTGTCACCATGACAAAGCATTATCAAATCATCAGCAAAACATAAGTGAGTGATCCTTAGCTATTTACACCCAAAATGGAATTTGAACGCTTTTTACTTCCTGATCTCATCCTTAACCACCATATTAAGCATTTCCATTACCATAGTAAAAATATAAGGAGATATAGGATCCCCTTGTCTCAATCCTCTACCACCTCTGAAATACCTAAATCTCTTACCATTAACACATATAGTGAACTTTGGAGTAGAGATACAAGTCATAATCCATCCAATCATCTTTTTAGGAAAACCAAACTGTCTCAACACTTCTTCAATGAATAACCAGTTAACTGTATCATAATCCTTTTGTATGTCAATTTTGAAAGAACATCTTTTAGGCCCATTGATACAGTTATATCCTTTCAATAATTCTTGAGTTAAAAGGATATTATCAGTAATGGCTCTTCCTGGAACAAATGCACTTTGATTATCATCCACAATTTGATTAAGAATAGACTTGATCCTATTGGTTAGAATCTTACTAATGCAATTGTAAATGACATTACAACATGCTATAGGTCTAAAATCTGAATCCTTTTAAGGGTCATAGATTTGGGAAGAAGGCTAATCAATGTAGCATTAACTTCCCCCAATAGCTTTCTAGTCAAGAAAAATTCCTTGATTGCTGCACAAAACTCACCTTTAACAACATCCCAAGCCTTTTTATAGAATTTGGAGGTATATCCATCAGGACCTAGGGCTTTGTCATCATCAATATCAAATAATGCTATTTTGATTTCTTCATCATTAATTTCTCTTATCATTAAGATAGCCTCTGCCCCTAAAATCTTTTTAACAAACAAATATGCATCATCAACTGTCAATCTAGTAATAGGAGGGTTAATACCTAAAAAACCTTCAAAATGTTTCACAAATTGATCTGCCACGTCATAATTTTCACATCTTCTTCCATCCTCTGCACAAACAAACATAATTTTGTTTCTATTTATCCTTCCTTTGAGGACTTTATGAAAGTATGCAGAATTTTTGTCACCTTCCCTTAGCCAAGTAACTTTTGCCTTTTGTCTCAGCAATTTTTCTTCATCCACAAAAGCTTCCTTTCTACTCCTTCATTCCTTAAAACTTTATTTGTAGGGTCCAAATCAATTCTTCTTTGAACATTGAAAAGCTTAGTTTTTGGATCAACAACTTTCTCAAAAAGGTTTCCATTCTTCCAATTTAATTTGTTTAGATAAGGTTTAAGGGCTTTCAATTTTTTCACCAATCTATACATAGCATGCCCATGAATATCTAAGTTCCATTTATCCTTCACCATGTCTTTGAATTCCACCTTATTAGTGACATAATTGGCAAGTCTAAAAGACTTACTTTTCCTAGTCATTACCTGGGGGAATTTTAGCATAGCTGGATGGTATGTGCTTAATTACACATACCATTTTTCCATAAAAACGACCCCTAAACAGGACAAAATGCAATTTAAATTGCTCCTATTTATGCGTGTTTTTGTACGTGTTTGTAATGTGTAGGACCAGATATTCACTAAAGGACAAACAAAGCCACGAAGACAAAATCAATGACAAAACCGAGCACGAGAACAGAAAGAGCATGAAGAAAAAGTCAAGATCAAAGCCAAATCAAAAAGTTAAAGTTAACAAAAGTCAACCGCGACAAAGAATTGCTTAATGGACCCACCTGCACCCATCTAATAGGCCGGGTAAACCCATTAAGCTACTTTATACAAGAAAAAGATGTTATTGTGTAAACAAGACCATAACAAGGCAAATCATAAACGTCAAACGTCATATCTTCAATGTCATCAGTGGTACGGAGGAGTTTGAAGAAAGAGACCTCAACATTGGGGGAGATTGTTAGCCTTAATTATATTAAGTCAAACATGAATGTTATCGGTCTTACAAAGTTAAACTAGGTCTTGTATTGTAATAGGCTAGTCGGGTTCAACGGGCTTGGTTTGTAATCTAATGTTGTCCGTGTTTCGGGCTCAAAGCCCAAGATATGCCAAGCCTGGCCCATATAGAAAGCCCATACGCCTACTAGTTGGCATTGGGTATAAAAGGACCCTCTCCACACATGGAGAGGGTGTTGGTTACCATTTCATTCACTTGTGTGTGTGTGTAATCTTCAACCCTCACTTTCTCTCTCTAATAAATCTTCCATTTTTCTTTTCTCTTTTCTATTTTGCTTATTAGTATGGCTTATCTTGTGTTTGGATAGCTTATTATCTTGAGATAACACTTACAAATGATATTTTCCAATTTTTTATTTTGCTTTTCCAAAACAATTTCTTTGTCAATATACTTAGATTCTTTTTTTTAGATTCTGTTTTGAAAACATTTGAAGTTTTTGATAAAGATTCTTTTTTATAAAGATTCTGTTTTGAAAACATTTAAAGTTTTTGATAAAGTTTTTGTCAATATACTTTAATAAAGTTTTTGATAAAGATTCTTTTTCTTTAGATTCTTTGATAAATTTCTTTGTCAATATACTTAGATTCTTTGACAATTTCTTGTGTAGAAAGAGTTTCTTTAAGTGTATCGATCTCCTGCTGTAAAGCCACAACCTTTGCATTTCTCTTTCGATTTAGGTCATCCATTTGAGAATCTATTAATTTTTCATGATCTGTATTAATTCTTTGTTCAAAAATGGTGACATGTTCTTTGTATCTCTCAAGCTCAGCGGATACTGATTCATTTATTATTTTATTCATCTGATTTTCTTTATCCAAATTAGCTACATGATCAGTCATTTGTTCAACCAAAGATAGAACCAATAAGTCATTTGGTGCAGAAGAATTAGTATCCTAAATACCTGCATCTTGTGTTTCTTGCAGATATTAAGAATAAGAAATGATATTGCTATCACTGTTTATCTCATTATCTGGAAAAACGTCAAGATGTGTTTGTTCAGAATACGTCATCTCTTGCACATCCTGATTAATCATATCATTCGGATAAGTATTAGAATATGGTACCTCAGAGAGAACATCAGAATCACAGCTTGAAAGATTTGCCATCAGAACCGCTTTAGCCGAGGATATATCATCAAAATCAGAGTCATAAGCATCTAAGTCTTTAGAAAGATGAACTCTGAGGGATTATCAGTTGAGTAACTTGAGCTTCATCTATTCCAGGTTCTGCTAAGAATGCAAGTTGCTGTTCATCTAATATCTGACCAGCTTCCTAAGCTTCAGCTAACATCAACTTGTCCTTAAACCATGCAACATTTCTTAGCCTCTTTGGCTGAGTACATTATCTCGCCATATGCCCTTCTCCTTGACAGTTATAACACTTCACAACTCTTGGTTAACCAGCTGCATAATTTCCCTTTGAAGTAGTAGCAATTCCTTTGTTTCTAGTACCAACATAACTCTAAGTTTGTCTTCTTTGAACTTGTTGAATTGTGACTCTACCATATTGAATGGTTGCTTGATTTCTAGGATTGGACACTGTTCTGAGTTGATTGTTTGATGGTGGGAACATTGATGCTACAGCAGACAGAAATTCCATTGCTTTGTTAATGCGTTCAATTGGATCTTCTCCTTGCTAAAACATAGGAACAGCGAGATTGGAGTCAAATTGGGGAAATTCAGCTTGAGATTGTTGTGTTACTGATGGAGGTATGAATGGTTGTGGAGAAACTGATTGTTGTAGTGGATTGACAGGAGTATGATGTTGTTAGTGATGAATAGGTGCTGCATAAACTAGTGTGAATTATTGAGGTGGATGCATTATTAGAACTGAATGTTGTGGAGACTGAGAGGGATTGTAAAGATTTTGAGAGTTAGCTACCAATTCTAGAGGATCTGGATATCTTTCACGCATGATACGTTCTTCATTAGCATTTTGTTCATATTGACTGAGGTATGCATATAATTGATCATAGTTGGTGGTATAAAAACTCTTTGCTAACTTCACATCAGTGATAAACTTACTCCATTCCGGTGGAAGAGCATTCAGAAACTTTGTATTGACTTAAACTTGTTGCATAGTCATCCCAATAGTATGCATGTCATTGATCAGCTGAGAGAATCTCTAGTAATACTCATACAATGTTTCACCTTGAACGAAAGCAAACTTATCAAACAAGTTGTACAATCGGCATTCACGTTCTTGATATGATAGTTCAGTGCCTTTCATTAGTAGCTTGACTTTATCCCAAATGTATTTAGCTGCATCTTGATGGTTTACAAGTGCATACACATCGGGTGAAAGACCATGAAGAATGATATTGGTTGCCTGAACATCACAATCATCTTGAAGTTGTTGAGCTTCAGTGAGTTCGAAGTATTTCTTAATTCTAGTCTGCCTATCTTCCTCAACAGTTGGGTAAACCAATGGGCCATTATTAATTAAATCAAGCATCATCCTACCATGCTTCTTCCCTTTGATAAATAGACGTATACGACTTGCCCATGAATCGTACATTGTTTTCTCAAGCATTGGAGGACGGTTCTCAGCTCCAGCTACAATTATATGTTCTGCTAAAGTAGTCATCTTGAATTGTTATGTGAAAAGATAACTTGTTGATCGATCAGTGATTAGAGGTTGTTGTGTTAAAGTGATGTTTGATTAAGTGATTGAGTCTTATAAATACACGGAATTTTACAATTCTTGACAAAACCGGGAAAATAAGTTAATATTTCACGAGATTTTATAAATCAAAGAAATAAACCATATAATTCACCCAAGCAAATGATTAAATCGCCTTGAGATAAATGATTAATTCACCTAAACTAAAGTGATTAAATCGCCTAAAGAGATTGATTAATTCGCCTGCTTAAATCGCCTTGTTTCAATCACCTTCAAACCTAAGTGTTTAAATCGCCTAAAACAAAGTGATTAATTCGTCTGATTAATTCGCCTTTAAAACTAATTAAATCGCCTTGTATAATTCGCCTTTAGGATTGTGATTAATTCACCTTGAAGACAATGATTAAATCGCCTAAAGACAAAGTAATTCGCTTGTTTAAATCGCTTGTTTAATTCTCTTGTTTTACTCGCCTGCTTTATTCGCCTGATTACGAAACAAATTTTTTTAAATCACTTAAAGGCCCACTTTTTGACGTTTTTACTTGATTTTTTCTTGTACTTCTTACTTATATAAGACTAGTATAACCTTAAAAATACAAACTTTAAGCTTTTTAACACAAAAAATTTCAAATCAAGATTTTGGACACAAAACAAGATTTCGAACGAAAAAAACTAAACAAATAAAGATTTTTATGATTTTTCAAGGTTTAGCTTGTACAACTAGGTAATGTTATTATATTATAATGAGAAAGTAAATATATTTATGGTTTTAAACCCACAAAAGAGTGAATACTCTTTGTATGGTTCGAACCAAACAAACAAGAAAAACATAAAGTAAACACGCACACGAAACCAAGCTAATCACCCTATGGCTCTGATACCAATTGTAGAAACAATAATTTATCTAAACATACAACAAATATGAAAGAAATCTAGAGAGAGAAAGGAGTGGAGGGTTGCTTCTAGTAAGAGAAATTAAAGAGAGAAAACTTGTATAGTGAAAATGAGAGAATGAAACAACCAACACCCTCTCTAAGCTATGAAAAGGGTACCTATATTCTTAATGTGGTTGGTTATGGCTTAGGCATCCATGGGCTTTGGCCCGACTAGCTTACTACGGTTCCAAATATTATACTACGAGCTATCAAATGATATATTGGAAGTGATCAATACTTTTCATATTTCTAACACCTACCCTTCCTTTGGGTATACAACGTCAACAATTACGCTTACTCTTCCTAGACGATAAGGACGCCACCGTCATGACCCTCTGTTAACCTCACTCACGCTACTCAACTTAATATGAGAACCCTCTTATAAAACACGTACATAAGACCCTTGTGGTCTGTACGAATAAGACATTGTGTACCATACAAAGATCATCTCCATAATTTCAATTTAAGACTACGACTACCAACCCCATACTACGAATTTGATGCTTCTTCGCATTTTTTTCAATTGCCTTAAAACAACCTTCATCACATTGAGAAGTCTTCACTCTTACTTCTACAATCTTCGTATACGACAATCGTTCCTCCATTCGGAGATGCAACCCTAATAATCTTCCCATCTCATGTAATTCTTACCTTGATATTTGGTCAATGATTCCTTCTTCAATGATTTCATCAGTAACAAATTCTAATTCCTTCGATTCACGATTTACACGATGATTCGAAGAAGTCGCAAAACATCTTTCGGCACTAGATATCAAACGCGAACAGGTTCTACATGACGTTCAGTAACACGACGCCTCCTTCCCTATCGTCTTTACAAATTTCTCTCTAAATAACTCACTCGCATTGACTGTACCCCTAACCTTCTTCGCTAACCTCATCCATCTTAGAAGCAGATCCATATTCGTTTATTTTGAGCGAACCCAGAATTGAACAGACTTCTTAAAAGCGTTAAGTTGTAATAACAACTTGGTGCTTAGCTTAATTTTATTACAGTTCTTGTTTGATTGAGTTGTGGAGTTAAGTTAGGTTTAAGTTGTAACTTAGCTTAAGGTGTATGATAATTTTGCTCAAGGACAGGAGAGCTTACCCTCGCCGATATAGCCGCTTAATAGATTACTTTAGACTGACACTCATTTACGCTTAGTAGGATAAGCTTGGATAAAAACGCCATGATTTCAACTTCTAGTAGTATTTGACCAGGACACATAAGCTATGACCACAACACTGAATTCTAATGTGATTCCTAATTCGCTCGTGATGAAATTGACCTTCATGGAATTCTAAGTACAAACGTTAGTCTTTTACAATGAGAAAGGATGAAAATGGTTAATTCTAAGATAAGTAGACTAGGTCGTTACACTGACTCGCAGCTTCGTTAGCGGAATTGTTCACCTTGGTCTACGAACACCCACTGAATTTTTGTGGTTGACGCGTGATGAACCCTAAGTGAAACCTAGCCGATGATTAACTAATTATCACCCCCATAGAAAGACAGTTTGATGATTGATTTCATGTTATGGAAGAACCAAACGAAACTCTCGTTAGGAAAGTTAAGCGACTTAGACAAAATAAGATTTTGAATTCAAACTTAGAGGGAACTCAAAGCGAGGACCCGAATTTACTTGGGAACGAGAGGATTAGATGAAGCTCAAGTACCCACACTTCTTTAGCTCTAGCACTAGTTGAATTTCGAGACGAAATTCTTTTAATGGGGGTAGACTGTAACCTTTGCCAATTTTCCATACATATGATGTTCTAGTCAATTCTATGTTTTTTTGGCTTTTGATGTTTCTGTCAGAACAGTTACCGTGTTAACGGTAGTCAATTTATAATTTATTTAGTAAATGGTTCTTTTATTTCTTGAATTATTTCTTTTTGAATGTTTACATCTATATTTGATCACTTACCGGGAGGTCTATCCTGCAAACAACTTAAAACGTCACCAACGCGTTCTGGCACATCCGTAAATGGTTCATACTAAATCTAAAACAGTTTATTTACAAGTCTTATGGTGTGAATATTCTAAGTTTATGTAAACATATTTTTGCATCCGTTAAAAAATATAAGAAACTTTCAGGTCACGTTTTAAAACTCGAGCTATGATCGTTAGACAACCCGACAAGAGGCAAATCACCTAGGATCCTTCCTTGGGATCCCTTAAACGAAAATGGACCACAAGGCATGTTTCTAGGAGACTTGTCTAGTGCATACATCTTATATTGTCTTATATTCCTAATTACAAAACAACACCTACATACAACCAAAAACAAAAACACACACAAACTCTTATTCTTTTCCTCTCTTTCTCCTCTTGGCTGATCGAACACACAAACACATACATTCCAAATATTTTTCCATCTTGATCAAGAACATGAGGGCTTAATCTCATCCGGGTTTGATTCTAGTAGTCGTGGGTATATAAAAACAACGTTTGGGTTGTTTGTTCAAGCTTAAATCTTCATTTCAAAACCCTCTTTTGTAAGTCTTCGAAATCCACTAATACTTGTACTTCTAGTAGTCTAAAGATGTCCTAATGTTAGTTGTACATTGCGTTTGTAAAATTTTAAAACTTAAAAACTACGAAAAATACAAAAAGTATGCGTTTGGTTCGAAATGAATAAAAAGGGAAGAACAAGAAAAGTGTCATTTAAATATTGTGGTTGTGGTGGAAAAATAACATTTAGGGTCTAAGAGCTTATTTTCATTTTCGGCTTAAAAATAAGCTCAACGTGAGCTTATTAGTGTACTTTTGGGCTTATGTTGGTTCGACCCAAAATATAAACACAAAAGGGATTATTGTCTTTGGCTTATTTCGTGTTCGGCTTATTTCAAAGTGCTTACTTATGTGAATTTCGAGCTTATTTTGGCTTATTTGTTTTTGCTTATTCGTGGTGTTGGGCCATATAGGCTCTCGGCCCAATAAGCCAAGATAAGCCGTGGCTTATCTTGAGCTTATTCGGTCTCGGCTTATTTCCTCGGCTTATATTTTAGCTTATTATTGTACTAAAGAGCTTATTTCTTCGTTCGATAACTTATTTAACCCTATCGGGCTTATTATAGCTATTTTTGGGCTTTTTGGACTCACGGCCTAATAAGACAAATAATCCGTGGCTTGTTTGTGGCTTATTGGTCCCGGCTTATATTTTCTACTCTTTGGTTTAGCTTACTTTGGCAAACGAGAGCTTATTATTTTATCGACGTGTTTATTGAACTACTTTTAGGTTTATTGGGCCGAAAAGCCCAATAAGGTATAAATACTTTTATTTTCATAAGTGGGCTAACTATAAAACTCACATTGGACCTCAAAGCCTAATGGTTTTGGTTTATGGCTTGTGATCGAATCAATAGTATATATATAATATAGGTAAATTAGTAAATCACTTCTAATCCAAAGCAATAAACCAACTCACAAATAAAATATAATTCCGAAAGTATCGACTTCGAAAGTGTCCCTTTCTAGTCGTTTCCCGGGTCGTTTTTTGTCTCGACGAGGCGTGAATTGAACTTTTTGTTGAAGTTTGTGATCGTGATTTTGAATAGTTTAAGATTTTTGATTTGGTTTCTATATCTACAAACAAAATATAAAAGCATGAAAAAGGCAATTTAACAATTAAGGCAATTACGATTCTAAATTAAAAATGTTAACGGAATTAAAGAAACGCGACAAATTAAGCAACTAAATCAAATTTTAACCCTAATAATAATGGCAAAAATAAACATGGCAATTACAACTATCATGCTAAAAATAAAGAGGCTAAGAGAGTAGAGATACCAAATATGAGGAAGCGTGCAAAAATAACGAGATGAGACCCGCTCCATAAACTTTAACCCCACATCCATAAGCCATACCCGATCAACATACCAATTAACCGAAATAAACTAAGCTAAAATCCAAAACAAGTCCATTCCAAAATGTCATTATCTTCAAACAAGAATAATGCTACTAACCGAATAATCGACTCGAACCAAAAATAAAAGTTGTTGCTCGTTATTTTCACCACTAAACTAAGACTATTCTTATTAAATGCAAAAATGAGAAAAGGACAAACTAGCAAAATGTCGCTACTCCCAAAATGAAATAACAAAGTTGCGTAATAGAATGTGATATATCTCATCTGCTGTCCCTTGTCTCTAATCTATTCATCATTTAAAAGATGAAATAAACAAAATAAATGATACCTATTTTGAAAAGAAGAAAACGAACCAAAAATGAAAGGAGAAGATGCGCTGAATCATATTCATAATATTACGAAACCTGAAAGAGCACTTTTAATCCACCGAACCATAAAACAACAAACCAGACATCAATCGAACCAATCTTTGATACAAATCAAAAGGAATCCAAAACTTGAGAAGAGTGTTTGCTTACATAAAAGCTTAAAAATGGAGAAATGCAAGAAAAGACATAAAACTAGATTACAGGAAAAGTAGAATGATGCCCGAAAAGTAGAATTTCTATCTCTATTTATAGCCAAATGTTGTGCATGGAAGGGTTGGTGAGATTTGATCTTGTCCATTCATCTTGAAACTGTACATTAATTGCTTTGATCTTGTCCATCCAACTTGAAACTGTACATTAATTGCTTTGACCTTTCAATGCGCTATTTTTGGCTCATATTTTATTATATTTCAAATGTAGATGAAAGCTGGTAACGAGCGTAAGTGTAGGGACTAACGATGTGATGTATTTCTGGTGTGGATATTAACAGTCGTTAAGTCCTTATTTGGGCTTCTTTCTTGGGCCGATTCTTTTTATTATTTTGGGCTTGGTTCTTTTTCTTGTGTTTGGGCCGATTTTCTTCATAATTTGGGCCGGTCTTGGCCTCGGCTTTTCTCGCTCTTTCCATACCCGTGCTCGGTTTTGTCCGGTTTTTGCCTTGTTTTTGTCTTTTTTTTTGAATATCCGTTACCTGCACAGTAAATAACACAAAACAAGCATATATTTGACATTTTATATCCGTTTTTGGTCATTTAAGCTCATTTTATTGAGATAAAGGTATGT
>BQNB010041555.1:0-15000 GCA_026074375.1 Tanacetum coccineum
TAATGGGTCGGGTCAGAAGCCTACTTGTTTTGAGTGTGGATCCCAAGGACGCTTTAAGAGGGAATGTCCAAAGCTGAACAAAAACAACTGGGGTAACCAAGTTGGAGGTGGCAATGCTCCAGCCAAGGTGTATGCGGTAAGGCATGCAGGGATAAACCTAAACTCCAACGTCGTGACGGGTAAGTTCCTTCTAAACAACCGTTATGCTTCTGTCTTATTTGATACTAGTGCCGATAGAAGTTTTGTATCCACTGCATTTAGCTCCCAAATTGATATCACACCAAATGCATTAGATCACTATTATAACGTTGAACTAGCCGATAGGAGAATAATTGGGTTGAACACTATCCTTAGGGGTTGTACATTAAATTTCCTGAACCACCCATTCAACATAGACTTAATGCTTGTAGAACTTGGTAGTTTTGATGCTATAATTGGTATGGATTTGTTGGCGAAGTACCAAGCGATCATTGTTTGTGCGGAGAAGATTGTTCGCATCCCTTGGGGAAATGAAACTCTAATCGTTCGCGGTGACGGGAGTAACCGGGGAAACGAGACTCGTTTGAACATCATCTCGTACTTCAAAACACAAGAATACATGCTAAAAGGATGTCCAATCTTTTTGGCAAACGTTAATACAAAGGAGACGGAAGACAAGTCAGAGAAGAAGCGACTTGAGGACGTACCAATCGTCTGGGATTTTCCTGATGTATTCCCTGAGGACTTGCCGGGTCTTCCTCTGACTCGACAAGTGGAATTTCAAATCAATTTGATACCTGGTGTTGCACCGGTAGCTCGGGCGCCTTATCGATTGGCACCTTCTGAAATGAAGGAGTTGTCGGAGCAACTAAAAGAACTATCTGACAAAGGCTTTATAAGACCTAGTTCCTCACCTGGGAGCTCCGGTCTTGTTTGTCAAGAGAAGTACGGGATCGTTTTTGGATATGCATTGATTAACGGGAATTGATACAAAAGCTAACGGTGAAGAACCGCTATTCGCTTCCAAGAATTGATGATTATTTTATTAGCTTCAAGGGGTGAGTGTTACTCGAGGAACTACCTAATATCAGGTTATCACCAATGAGGATTCTTTTTTTTATTTTTTTTTTTTTTTTTTTTTTTTTTTTATTTTTTTTTTATATATTTTTTTTTTTTGTTAGAGAAGAAGACATCGAAGACCGCCTTTAGAACTCGTTATGGCCATTATGAATTTCAAGTTATGCCATTGGGTTTAACAAATGTACCTGCCGTATTCATGGACCTTATGAATCGGGTGTACAAACCATATTTGGATAAATTCGTAATTGTCTTTATTGATGATATTCTGATATACTCAAAAGAACACAAGCTAAGAACACTGTAAGATAACCTTAAGTTAATCTTAGAGTTGCTTAAGAAAAAGGAGTTGTATGCCAAATTTTCCAAGTGTGAATTTTGGATTCCTAAAGTACAGTTTCTCGGTCACGTGATTGACAGCCAGGGTATTCACGTGGACCCTGCCAAGATCGACTCCATTAAAGATTGGGCATCTCCTAAGTCACCAACGGAGATTCGTCAATTTTTAGGTCTTGTTGGGTATTATCGAAGATTCATCGAAGGATTTTAAAAGATTTCCAAACCAATGACCAAGTTCACTTAGAAGAAGGTTAAGTTTGAGTGGGGTGACAAACAAGAAATAACGTTCCAACTGTTGAAGCAAAAGTTGTGTAGTGCGCCAATTCTGGCTTTACCTGAAAGAAGCGAAGATTTTATCGTATACTGCGATGCTTCGATCAAAGGTTTGGGCGTTGTGTTAATGCAAAGAGAGAAGGTGATTGCTTATGCATCACGCCAGCTGAAAATTCATGAGAAGAACTATACGACTCATGATTTGGAACTTGGAGCGGTAGTGTTTTCTCTGAAACTCTGGAGACACTATTTGTACGGAACCAAGTGTACGGTGTTCACGGATCACAAGAGTCTACAAGGACTGTCTTAATCAAAACGGGAGCTAAATATGAGGCATAGTCGTTGGTTAGATTACTTAGTGATTACGATGCGAGATTCGTTATCACAGGGAAAGCAAATGTTGTACTGACGCCCTTTGGCAGGATAGGAACGGAGAGCCCACCATTAAGGGTTTCAGCCTTAGTACTGACTTATAGGTTTGATCTCCCCAACAAAATTTTTAGATTGTCAAACTGAGCACGAAACCAGAGAACATCAAGAACGAAGATGTTGGAGGCATGTTGGTTGAAAATTCTAAAGATCCGGAGAAGCTTAGGACGGAAAAGTTAGAACCCCGCGCGAATGGAACTCTATGCTTCAATGGCAGGAGTTGGTTATCATGCTATGGTGATTTGAGGACTGTGATCATGCACAAGTCCCACAAGTCAAAGTATTTTATCCATCTGGGTTCTGAAAAGATGTACCAAGACATGAAAAGGCTATATTGGTGGCCCAATATGAAGGCAAACATTTCCACCTATGTTAGCAAGTGTTTGACCTGTGCTAAGGTAAAGGAAAACATCAAAGGGCCATCAGGATTGTTGGTACAACCTGATATACCTCAATGGAAGTGGGACAATATCACTATGGATTTTGTCACGAAGCTTCCTAAGTCGTCACAAGGCTACGACACCATTTGGGTGATTGTTGACCGACTCACTAAGTCCGCAATCTTTGTACCGATGGATAAACTTGCAAGAATGTACCTAAAGGAGGTGGTCACGAGGCATGGAATACCTCTCTCGATTATTTGTGATCGTGACCCTAGGTTCGCATCAAATTTCTGGAGGTCACTTCAGAATGCTTTAGGTACTAGTCTGGATATGAGTACAAAAGTTTATTAAAATTAAAAAAATTTTTTTTTTTTTTTGTATTGAGGTACCATCCAACAAACACGCAACGACTACTAGCGAGAGGACTATTCAAACTCTCGAGGATATGTTGCGTGCTTGTGCAATCGACTTTGGAAAGGGTTGGGTTAACCATTTACCATTAGTCGAGTTCTCATATAACAATAGCTATCACGCTAGCATCAATGTCACACCCCGTAAATTCCCGGTTAGTATTCCGACCCACTCCGGTCATCTACTTTGAATTTAATACGTTACATTTAAATCTAATAAGTTTACGAGGAATAAAAAATGCTAAAAACTGAGAAACGTCACCGGACGCGTACCGGCATCGGTTATAAATTATTTTAGGCATTATATGTGTTATATTAGCTTCCTGAGTGTTTCGTGATTTTTAATCACTTCCGATATTAATTTTAGGGTTTTATCCTTTAAATTGCATTTTTCGCGTTTTAGACCAAACGGAACCCCGGAAACTCAAAATCTTTTCGTGTAAACTCAAGTTATCATATTTCTAGTGTCATACTACTAAAAATTTCGTTCACCTCTTTTTCCTTAGCCAAAATGTGGCGCCTAAACCACAACAACATGTACACTTGAACTCTAAATTAAAGATTTGGCATCTTATTTTGAAAGTCTCACCCATGTGTGCATACTTGATAGAGAATGACACTCTAGTTGTCTGTAATTTGCTTGCTATACCATATCTTACACATCACATGCAAGCTTAGACCATTTGACTAGAAATTTAAAACCAAGACCAAGTATATTGAACCATGACCATGTTACTTGAACTTTAGCTAGAAAACTTGACCCATTTGGTCCTTGTGGCCTTGCTATTGCCGAACCACCAACAACACACACCTTTGGTGTGATCGTTGGTCACTTGCTTGTCCAATATTCACTTAAAACCCTATCTCTTTTCACTATTAAATACACACAAAAATCTCACACTTAGGGTTATAAAACATTTACAAGCACAAAAATTTTCTTTCTTCCTCTCTTGAGCACCTAGCTCACGGCACACTCTCACCAACATACACCACCCATAACTTTTGATTTCTAGCAAGATCCAAGTATTCTAAGTTCACTTCTAAGGTTATCTAAGGTAGATCCAAGTGTTGGTTGGTTATTTTTCAAAGATTTCAAGAATTATAAAGTTAGGGTTTCAAGATTTATTTGGGGTTTTTGAAGATCTATAATTCTTGGGTATAGATCTAGTGTTTTTGCTACATATTCTTCTTGATTTGTAAGTGTTACTTGAATCTTTGTTTGGTTTCATCCATTATTCATAGATCTATGTTGTTCATAAAAGATCCATGTGTTTGTGTAAATTTTTACAAAAGAAATAAGTTAATATTTGTCATCTCTTATAAAATGGAAGTAAATATTGTTACCACTTTATGTTTATGTTTTATAATATGTTCTTGGTGAGATTGAGAAGTGATGGAGAGGTTTGGGGGCCAAAACAAAATAATAAAAAAAACAATAGAGATTATGTTGGATAACAAGTTAGTTTTGTGGTGGATTAGTTGTAAATAAAGGTTGAACTAGATTAGGCACTAATATGCGAGTTGGGTTGATTTTTGGTCATTTTTCGGCAAAACATACTTGCTGTCCCAAATTAGTTTGGTGGTTTTGAGCGACTTAAAAATGTTTTCATTAGGCGTAAAAGTAGTTTTCGAAGAGCTCGTTTCGAATAAGATAATTTTTATATATCACACTTTTAAAATCGGACTTAAAACGGCCAAGTTATGGCCAAATGAAACTCGAAACATTTTTCGGCGAAAATGGAAAATGGTAATGACCAGATCAGCAGCTAAAACGGGCGATTCGGAGCCCTTCGGGTCCGAATCGGCTTAAGTATAAAACACGAAAGTTGTCCGGAATGAGATTTTACTATAATGTTGGCAACCGCTTAGCCTAAAAGTAAAAAACAAGAGACATTTTTACCACAAATCAGAAAAATAGATTTTTAAGAAACACTCTAAATAATGTTGCTGATTGGAATGATAAAAGGGGGTTTCGGGCACTTTCGGACGATTTCGGATGTTTTAAATGCAAGCGAAACACATAGAAATGCTAGGTAATTAGTTAGAACAACTAGAAATGTCATGAAAGATTAATTGAGATAACGACCTTAATAAAAAGTAGGATTATTAAAAATGGTACGAATTAGACATTTAGGCGATTTAAACATAAGGACTAGGCGATTTAGAATTATTTAAGCGATTTGTAAAATGTGGAAACTTAAGAAAATAGGGGACGTTATTAACGTTTTGAAACTAAAAAGTTTCCTAAAAAGGAAAGTATCTAAAAATAGTAACTTTTTGCGAGTGTCGGGATTTAACTAAGACATGGTAAAGTTTCAAAGTCTTTTATTACTAAAACGCAAACACACTTGGATGCTTTAAATGATGAACATGGATGCTTTACTTGTTTCTTTGATAAATGCTAAGTCATACCCATATTTACTCTAGGTCGCGGCTAGACCTTCTTATATCTTCATCATTTGTTGTGGTTATCGCTTATCCTTGCTAAGGTGAGTTCATAGCCCCACGTTTTTATGATTTCAAACGCTTTTACTATGGGGTGAGAAACATTGTTTGCTTTTAAATTGGACACAAGTTCTTTAAGCGAGTTTTACTTGTTTATGTGTTGCATAAGTTGCTTAGAAACCTACTACTGTTATTTTTTTTTTTTTTAATATTATTTTTTTTTTTTTTTATTTGTTTATTATATATTTTTTTTTTACAATAAAAAATTTTATATATATTAATTATATCTTCCCAACCCCCCCTTTTTTCCCAAAACTTATCATGAACTGTTAGTTTCTCGACCGGAGGACCGGTTGAGGGAGCGCGAGTGAATAGATAGATCTATTGGGACTAATTATCCCTATCCGCTTTGGTTCCACTTACGAAAAAAAACGGTATATATGTCATGTCGGATTGTACACTATGGTGGTCTTTGTTTGGGACAACGGTTTAGGGCTGGGAATACTATGCAACAGGATGTAGCATGCCCTGTTGATTAATTAGCTTCAGTGTCATGAGCTTAGTGCAACAGTAAATACTTTTTATGTGATGTTGTATTCGTTATAGTAGTCACATACGTTTTGAAATCTTGTGGTCCACTCTTGTATCAACTTAAACCTATGAATTCACCAACATTATGTTGACGTTTTAAACATGTTTTCTCAGGTGCTTAGCTTGGATTGATTCTTGATGCTATGTGGAGTCTAGATGCTATGTTGTGACTTCGCCAATTTCAAGATTACTTATTATTTACTCGTTGTCATTATTAAAACTTTGTTATGCTTCCGCTACTTTTAACTTAATTATTATGGATTGTAAAACTTAAATTTATTTTATCTTATGCAACGAGTAAACTTTTTCAAACGTCCATGATTTAGTGGTCGTTCTTTATTGCTTTGTGATCGGATTGTTATGATGTCACGCCCTCGGACACGTATTCCGACTAGGCCCTGTTTGGGGGTGTGACAATAAAGGCCACACCATTTGAAGCACTTTACGGTCGAAAGTGTCGTTCACATGTTTGTTGGGCCGAGGTTGGAGAAGTTTAACTCACTGGTCCAGAAATAGTGCAAGAAACAACTGAGAAGATCGTTCAAATCAAGTAGAGAATGCAAGCTGCACGCGATCGACAAAAGAGTTACGCGGATTTAAAGCGTAAACCGATAGACTTTCAAGTTGGGGATAAAGTTATGTTAAAGTTCTCCTGGAAAGGGGTCCGTCTTTTTCGCAAACAGGGAAGTTGAAAACCCTAGGTAGTTGGACCCACCCCCCCCAATCAAGGTGTTGGAAAAGGTTGGATCCGTTGCATACAAGCTTGAGCTTCCTGAAGAGCTGAGCAGGGTTCACAATACATTTCATGTATCCAACATAAAAAAGTGCCATGCCGATGAACCATTAGCCGTTCCGTTGGATGGATTACATTTTGAAGACAAGCTTCAATTTGTCGAGGAGCCGATAAAAATCATGGACCGTGAAGTTAAACGGTTGAAGCGAAGCCACATTCCACTAGTCAAGGTTTGATGGAACTCCAGGAGAGGTCCTGAGTTCACATGGGAACGTGAAGACGAGTTCCGAAAGAAATATCCACACCTCTTCACAAAGACCGCACCATCGTCAAGTGTCGCGTCTTAAGCCTTGAGGACAAGGCTCACTTAACTGGTGGAGACAATAACACCCCATGTTTTAGGGTCATTGACGTCGTCAATAAATTCACTATGTATTTTTTAGTATTGTACGCGTTTGCTTTTATCGGAAGCGTTAGTTAAATCGCGTAAGCAAATATTATCGGTTCAATGTAAACGGGGCATCAACAATTAAACGTTTACATAAGCAAAAGTATTAAATAATTTATTTTGAGAATATTTATGGGTCTTTGTTCATTTTATTTTATCGGTTACGTAAAACATTTACGTTTCGCGATAAATGACAATTAGGTATTCCCGAAACCACCAAAATTAATTTACGCTTCAACGAATACCTATGTTTATATACGTATAATGCTAAAAGTTTTATAAAACTTTAGCTACATAAAACACATGAGCCAAAATTTCCATGTATCAAACAAACAAATACATACACTTGATTAATAAAATCTACACTTTCCATTTACTTCAACTTTTATCCATGCAAGTAACCATTTAAATTAGCAAGAAAGAAAAGAGCTAGTGAACATCATCCTTAAAACCATGGGATGATTCCCACATGAGGGAACATGAAAACATAAACCATTAAGAAGGGTCATGACTAGTGGTTTTGACCACTAGTCATCCCCATTTCACTCATCTTGTCCCATGATTTCCCACGCCCCAGTTTCCTTCCCCCTTTGAAAGTCTTGGTCAAATTTAGCTAGTAGCTTACCACTTTTTCATATATAATATCACATGCATATGAGTGCATATATACAATGAGACAACATACACTTCATTACTTAGCCAAAAACCAACTTCATTTCTTTTGTTTTCTCTCAATTACCCACGGCTCAAACCCTCCTCCCTACACAACCCATACAAATTTTTCTACCACTTATACAAGCATTACTACAACATGTCTAAGACCTACTAAGATGATTTGAAGGCTTGGTTAAACCTTTACAAGTATTAAACAAGAAAAAAAAGTGAAATTAGGGTTCTTGGAAAAATTAGGGGTTCAAATCTTGCAAGCTTGGTTTAAAAATCTAAAAAAGGGTTTAGATTATATTTCTCATCATCATTCACCCTAAGGTTATCTATAAGCCCTTATCTTTTCATTTCATGAGTTTATATGTATATGATGTTCTATGTAGTAAAATCACCACTTAGGATATGTTTAACTTGTTAAAATGGATTTTCTTGTAAACATGATTTTATGAACTTGTACACATGTTATATGGATGGTATATTGAGGTTATAAAAGGGTTGTAAGACTTGTACACTCTTGGTTATGTATAAAAAGTTTATATATGTTTATGGTTAAAAAGGGTTACTTAATAAAGTTTATGATTTAGAAGTTGTTAAGAACTTGTTACTATGGACAAATCTTGGACTCATGGACCTATGGACATTATTATATGTATAACATAGTATATTAAGAGTATTGGAAAACTTGTGGTAATTTATTTAGTTGAAAAAGTATATAAAACAATTTATATAAATAATATATATAACTAATGAAAAGTGGTTGTTTTAATATGAAAATAAAAGTATATATTTTATATTTTATAAAAATACTACATATTATAAGGATTCCAAAAAGGTAAGAAACTCGAAAATCCGATTTATAACGAAAGAGTTACGACAATTACAAGTTTACTACAATAAATACTTTTATAAAACTATTTTTATAAAAGTTATTATTCATGACAGAAAATTTTATTTTTCTAAACCTCATAAATAGATAGAACTTTCAATTACGAGATCGTGCTCAAAAGAATCACTAAAAACGGAGCTATAACGAATAAAATACGACGTTTACGAGTTTACGATAACAAAAACTATAAAAATAAATTTATAAACTGGCGTGAACAGTAAAAGTTACTGTTCACCAGTAGGTCAAAATTTTGAAAATGTCAAATTATGATAACTCGTCTTAATACGAAAGCGTGTGCAAAAGAAACGTCAAAATCGGGCTTAAAACGCGAAAGTTACGCCAGTTTTACTAAAACGGTAATTATAAACGTTTTAACTTATTAAACACAATTTTACAAAAACGATTAGATGGTGATTAGCTATATAGAATGATATATGGTAATAGTTACCCAATGTACTTAGTACTTATACGGCCTATATTAATTTAGGTTGCATACCGTCATTGTCGTGTCGCATTTTATGTTGTATTTGGATTATCAATAACTCGAGGTGAGTTCATAGCCCCATTTATATCTACTTATTTACAAACTCTACGGGGTGGAATTACATGCTTGTTTTACTACGGACACAAGTGTTCTAAACTGTATGCTATCCAGATTATTGCCTGATTATTATTGCCTAAGTTACCACAGTGCCATCTAAGTCCCTAATATCATGAACCGTCAATTGCTATTATAGTGAGCGCTAGTGTTGTGGATAGATCTATCGGGACTAACAATCCCCACCGGAATTTATGGTCACAAGTTGATCATGGTGCATTTAACATTTAGAGAACTGTAGGCTGTTTTGGCAGACACCCTACCTATTTGGGGCAGACAGACAGTTAAGGCTTCGGGGTCATGAGCTTAGTGCAATAATACATGTTTTTGGACTACTGAATTTGTTTCATAGTCTACTTTCACTTAAATCTTGTGGTCCACTCTTTACTTGATAAACCTATGAATTCACTCAACCGTTGTGTTGACTTTTAGCATGTTTAATTTCAGGTCCTAAGGTATAAGCTTGGATGGGAGCCGTGATGGATATCAATGAAGATGGATTTAATTTCTTCTGAAATATTACTTAAAATTATATCAACCATATGCTTTTACTTAAACCTATGAAATTCACACATCATTATTGTTGACGTTTTTTAGCATTTATTTTCAGGTATGACTATTTTGTTGTGGAGCTTTGGGAGCATTTCGAGTCATAGGGGGGATATATATATTTTGAAGGCTTACTAACTGAGTACTATTTGATACATCGTTTTCGAACAATGTTTCTAATAACCATTATAAATGACCTATTAACTCTGACATTTTTAATTAAATTGAAATGTTAAATTTTATTTAAACGAATATTTTGAGGTCATTCTCTTGTGACTTGTGCGTTATTGGGACTATGAAGTAGCATCCCAAGTGGTTTCCGGCTGCGTTGTCCTGATTTTGGGGGTGTTACAGACTGGTATCAGAGCACTGGTTATAGCGACTAGGTCATTTTCAAAAACCTGGACTATAACTGTTTTCTGTAGAGAAAAAATTGAGAGTCTTTCACGTTGTACGATATTTCGCACGCGCCATTGCTCCATGTGCATTATAAGCTTATTTGTGACATCTCTGATGCTATTATATGGATATACGGAGTATCTAATCTGGCTTATGATTTTCGCCTCTCTTTACGTCCTATCGTTGACGCCTTACTATTTACTTATATTGTAAGTTATATAAGATTGATCACTTTGATTATCATTTCTTCTCTTTTCCTCCTCTCTCATTACCCCCCACCTAACCCCACAACTACTCCTCTGCCAATAACGTCCCCGTTGTCACAACTTGTTACAGGTCCACCCCCCACATACTACCTTCACTGTACCCACGTATAGATACATCACACCGTGGTTACATAATCCACAACCAATCTTCTCGCCCTTCCAAAGGGAACAGTCGAACGTACACCCCCCCCACACCACAACAGGTGCAGGGATCCTTACAATAAGGGACGAGGGGACACCACCCAACAAGATACCACCGACAACCGCAAGTTGGGGAAGTTACGAAAAGAAAAAATACATCATACACCATAGTATCCAAATCTCATACACCAAGAGCTACAGGGGGGTAACAAGGAAAAAACAAACATAAGTCGGCAAGCTAAGATTAAAGCTCGCAGGTACATGAAAAGCGTACAGCAGGTATACCCGCCAAGACAACCACAGTCCACAAACGGATAACCCCCCGCAGACACATGATCATCCTCAGCTCCCCCCACAAATAAGCCGCAAGAAAGGCCAAATCACGCGGGTTCACAGACGGGCCATTGCAAAGATCCAACATTGGACACAGCCGACCCCACCACGCCCCTCCCTTCGAACAATGCTACACAAACTAGAGCATACACGTCTGCAATGATAAGCGACCTATAAATCAGGGAACACAACCACCGTCATCACAACCCCACCACGAGTAGACGTATTCAGTAACCACAACCCCAAAAAATACCTTAACCGCCACAAACAAAACCATCAACAACCCAACAGGCAAACGTACGGCCATAGCGAAGCAATGCTGAATCGTGTAACCAACCATCCTACCATGACACCTTTTACCACTCGAAACACATCCACCACATCCCTCAAACCAAGTCCAGACGCAGTTTCGCACAACCACGTTTCAGTACTCTACATACAACAGTCACGGACCCCTCCACCTCCCCAGTGGCGGTCTACCAACTACATTTAACGTCAATAGTGCCCGATCATCCAATACTTATCATAACCCAAAACTTCCATGCCTTGCTTTACACCAACATCTTCCGTACCAAGAGCCTATATACACAACTTCTATTCACATAAACTCTAATATTCCAGTACCCACGTTTTCACACTCGAACCATGACTCCATTTATTCAACCCACAACACGGAAAAAAAACCACCCACACACCAGACTCCAGGTCACAAAAGGGTCTGGGGTTCACGAAGTAACCCCGCATATCCACATACTAAAAGTCCTCTGAACATTCTAAATTAACCCCCAGACTCCTTACATAAAGTATACATTCTTATCATCCGTTGTTTAAATTTATCCATCAAACTAAATAATCGCATTCCCCACACCAAACCTCCCTTAATGTCAACAAACATAACTCACGCTCGCATCAGTACGCATATTTAACCCCAGTACTTCCAAACTCCATCATCTGACGTGGACAACTACTCCACAACCCTTCAAACCACCGGATGACAAGCTAACCCACGACTACCATTTTACAACAGCACTCACCATAACACATATCAACCTAACAAAGTTTGATCCCATATAAAGTAATATAAACCACTCCAAACATTACAATTACCCTACCACTATAAATCTTACTGTTCACAGACCACAACACACCCCGTTTCCCGCTAATTACTCCAAATGGAACAGTCAAATTTCACCAGCCATTTTCGGTTGTTTTCATAAAACTATCCACCCTCCTCAACCAAAACGAACCTCCCACACTCCATCCTCCAACTCCCCCTCTCACAAATCCCTCAACCTGCCCTATCTTTTTACCCACACTTACCCATCCACGACCACCACCCCCCATAATAAACGTTGTCTCCAATCCTTTCCAATCCAAGCCCCCCAGTTCGTTTCCCATCAAAAACAAACCCACACTCTCCCCCCCACACAACCACTAAACGTTGTCCAACCCCCCAACCTACGTTGCGGTCCCTCCCCCCATCCCCACCTCACCACACTCACTTATCAGACGAACGTCACCCCTCCCACCCCCCCGTTTCTCTATATCTCAACTCATTAACACCAAACAACCACGCCCACTTTCCAACCCTATCACGACTCCAACTCTCTCCGCCTCACTCACACCACCTTTCTTCAATGCACCCACCATCATACGATCACCAACGCCCCCCCATTCCCCGTCACCCCAACATACCCACCACTCCCTACGAAGCCAAAACGGGTTCTCATGACCCATACCAAAGCTCAAGAAAGTTGCCCCCGCACATCGTACCATACCTGCCTAAACCTTATCCCACACCTCCCTCCTTTCTTTCTCCCAACATCCGCGCCCGTTATCATCCCCACCATCCACACATCGTTTTCCCGTCCCCTTAACCTACTCCACCATGCCCTTACACACCTCTCCCCTACCAAAACCCCTCTCCTAAAACGTTACCACCGTACCCCTCAATTCACATTACCCAATTTTCCCACCCTAATGACCACCATGTTTCACCGGTTCCCTCCTATCCCCAACGTACCACCCTCATCTTCGCTTCCTCCCCCCGTCTTTCTCGCTTCTTTCAACCCAACTCCGCACCCCTTCATCCAACCCCCATACCTCCCCGTTCCGCTCTACTTACACCCCAACTACCCCAATTAACCCTCCCCCCTTCACCCCCCACTTCCCCAAACCCAACTCCCCCCTCACAATACCCCCCCTAAGTCACGTTCTCTACCACAATCTCCATATCTAACCCCTTAACCCTACTCCCAACATCTCTTTTGCCCCCCAACTCCCTCCACATCTCCAATCTTTACGTCACACCCACCCCTCCGCCCTACCCCCCCGTTTTCCCACTTCCAATTGTTACCACACCATACCCCCCCCCATGTACCCGTTAAACCTCCATACCTCCTCCCTCCTCCTTCTCTCCCAAATCCCGTACATCAAACCTCCCCCCCCCCCTCCCTCTCCACCTTCCCCCCCTTTTCCACCCCCACACTCCACCCACCATCTCACCAACCCCCCCCCCCGTTTTTACTCCATCCACATCCCCACCCGTTGCCTCCTACCCTTTACTCCCAATTCCGTTTCGCACGCCCCCTCTCCTTAGCACCAACAACTCCCCCGTTGACCCCCCCGCGTTATCACCCTTCTTTCATTCCCCCGTCCCCTCTACACATCTTCTTACCTCCGGCCACTCCACCCTTTTTACCCCCCTCCCCGCCTATTCCCCGCTCACCGTCACCCCCAACTCCCGTCGTTCCGCACCTACCCACCCCCTAACCCACCACCACTCCAATCTTACCGTGTCCACCAACTACCTAATTCCACCCGCCCATCCCTCACCCCCCTCCCCCCACACCCGCAACAAACATCGTTACCACACCCACACCTCACACTCACCCCCCCTTACCACACTCCCTCCCGTCCCTACCCCCCTTCACCCGTTGAACAACCCTTACCTCCACTCCTAACCCCCCCCCCCCCCAACCCATTACTCCCCCCCAAATCCCACACCCCTCCCTCCACCCAATCCCCTACAACTTACCCACCCTCCTCACCAAATCCCATCCGCTCCCTATATCCTTCCCCTACTCCGCAACCCATCCTGTTGTTGTTGAGCGAGATGATAATCAAAGTGATCTTTTTTATATAACTGACTAATATAAGGTAAATAGTAAGGCGTCATACGATAGACGTAAGAGAGCGAAATCATAAGCAAGTATTAGATACTCGTTATCCATATAATAGCAGCAGAGATGCAAAATAGAGCTTATAAGGAATCAGGGAGCAATGCGCGTGCGAATATCGGACAACGGTGAAAGACTCTTAATTTTTTTTCTTCAGAAAACGGTTATAGTCCAGGTTTTGAAAATGACCTAGTTCTCTACAACCAGTGCTCTGATACCAATCTGTAAACCCCAACATACTTTTAACAGTTTTACAGGAACAAGCGCGGATACCACTTGGGGTGCTACTTCATAGTCCATACGCACAAGTCACAGAGAATGACCTCAAAATAGACGTTTAATAAAATGTTACATTCAATTTAATTAAAAATGTCAGAGTTAAATAGGTTTCATTTATAATGTATTAGAAAACATTGTCAAAACGTTTATCAAATAGTATCAATGTTATTTGAGCTTCAAAAAATAATATATATCCGCGCTACTCGAAATGCTCCCCAATTGCTCCACTAGCAAAATGTAACCTGACAAATTAAATGCCTAAAAAGTTCAACAATAATGTTGGTGAATTCATAGGTTTAAGTAAAAGCAGTGTTGAAATAATTTAAGTAATATTTCAGAAGAAAATTAGTGTTTCAACATTCAAAGTATTATTTCCAAAATCCAAGTAGTGATTCAATAAATAAGAAAATATTTAAAAGTTGACCACAAGACTTAAGTAATGGTGGAGTAAGTACATATTTCGAAGTCCAAAACAGGTATTATCAGACTATGTATGCATTCCATAGTCCGTAATAGGTATTATTGCACTAAGCTCATGACCCCGAAGCCTTAACTGTCTGTCTGCCCTAAATAAGGCAGGGTATCTGCCAAAACA
Organism: Tanacetum coccineum; assembly: GCA_026074375.1. Taxonomy (NCBI): domain Eukaryota; kingdom Viridiplantae; phylum Streptophyta; class Magnoliopsida; order Asterales; family Asteraceae; genus Tanacetum; species Tanacetum coccineum. The sequence continues at coordinate 14,999 of BQNB010041555.1, forward strand.
GC
>BQNB010041555.1:20000-46693 GCA_026074375.1 Tanacetum coccineum
AGCTCTCTATATAGTAATTTATACATCTAGAATCATAGGATCACAAATATTGTCCTTCTAAATCTGTGTTTAGGATACGCTTCGGGCTTAACTAGTTAATTGGATATTGCCAATGGTGTATTGATCGTGTTGACTAGAAGGTGAACCTAGATAGTTCAACAAATAACGTTCTGGTTTCATTGGATAGTTGGACATGATGACTACTAGTGTATAAATTGCCATTAAGCAATAAGTAGATAATGTCTCTATGAGATAGGGTTTAACAAGATCACCATTGCTTTGATCTCTAAGATAGATTATAATCAGAAAATAAGGATGCTTTATGTTGGTGCTTTAATTGTGACAGACTTAATGTGTCTAGGTATTAGGAAGAAGTCTCACCTAAGTCTTAAGAATGATATGCCACCTCGAGAGAAGAAATCATTGCACTAAAGAAACAAACCAACGTTCTAATCAGATTAATAATGGTTAATACAGTTTTCTATCATTAGGCTCGACCGCTCGTTTATATTCTGTTAATTAGCTTGCATGGGTAAAAGTGTCTTGAATTGATTATAGTCACCGACCAACCTGTGCCAGTCTCTCAGGCTGAAACTCCCCTTTTACCTGTTAGAATTAGGATTAGAGCTAACATAGGTTTAGCATAGGTTTGACTTAGATTAGAATAAACATAGATTAGATAACCAAAATATAAATAAATTGATAGATTTAACCTCGCTTCAAGTGTTCGACACCATACTTACCACGAAACTACTACCGATCAGGTACATTGCCCGTTAAAGTGTTGTTTTTGGTTAAGTCGGCAAAATATAAATTTAAAACTTGAAACATAAAAAATATACACCACACAACGACACATCAAATGTGTTATCTATTCTTCATCTGACAAACTTATTTTGAATAAGGAAAGTAGATAGAGTTTCATACCATGCCCTTGGTGCTTGTTTTAGTCCATAAAGGGCTTTGTCAAGCTTATAGACATAGTCAGAGAACTCACTACTCTCAAAGCCAGGAGGCTATTTCACATACACTTCTTTCTTTAGTTTTCCATTCAGGAAGGCACTTTAACATCCATTTAGAAAACAGTGAAGTTCATGTATGTAGGAAAGGCAAGAAAGATCCTGATGGCTTCCATTCTTGCCACTGGTGCAAAGGTTTCATCATAGTCAATTCCTTCTTCCTGACTATAACCTTGAGCAACCAATCTTGCTTTGTTCTTGGTGATAATTCCATGTTCATCTTTCTTGTTCTTGAATACCCATTTGGAGCCTATGGCTATTTTTCCATAAGAAAAAGGAACAAGAGTCCAAACTTTATTTCTATAGAACTGATTCAGCTCTTCTTGCATTGCATCAAACTTGTATCTTAGTCTTAATCACATAAAACATTTAAGGATAAAGGAATGAGGCTGAGATACCACATTAACCTCAAGCGACAGCTTGAACTACCACTAGAGCACAAGAGACATGCCTCAATGTGCACCTAACATCAAAAAACTTATGTACAAGACCTAAACTTGCAAAATAACATTTCTTGCCACATTTGTAGCATTCAGTGTCTTAATTTGATTTTTGACTCGAAAAATTGTTTTTCCTTTTTATAAAATGTTTTAAATTAGCCAACAGGGCCCTTTCATGTAATTTTATATCTAGATCTCTGAGGTACTCCCCACTTGTTCTCTTATCAGCCTCATCATCAGAATTTTCTTGAAAATCCTACATAATGTTGTTTGAAAAGAAGGCAGTTGATATGGGAGAGTCTGAGGGAGTAGTAATTAGGGCCTTTTTGTATCTAAGTATCTCCTAGAGATAAGGTTATCTTCCATAAATGTCGGCAAGGTTAATGGTCTGAGTATGGTTGGCATTTCTAAGTCCTTGAGAGATGTTGAGCCACTTCTCAGGGAGACTGTTCACTAAACCAACATTGATTTCATGCTTAGATAATGTCACACAATCATTGGCAAATTCATTGAGCAGGGTTTTGTAACGGGTGTAGGTCTGTGAGAGAGACTTAGAGGATTTTGCTCTAAAAGTTTGATACTTAAGTTTCATATCCATGATCCTGTTTTTCTTGGTATCAGATGGACCTTCAAAGCTGTGAACCAAGTTAGTCTATGTATCTTTAGCTGTCTCATTGCTAATGAATAAATCCATTATATTATCTGGTAGACATGATATAATGATACTTTTAAGGTGTTGGTCTTGATTGACCACCCTCCTCTAATCTGGGGTCCATTGGGCCTCAGGTTTATCGGCACCTTCAGCCATTCTCGGTTTGAATGGACCATCCTTAATACATTGAATGTAGTAGGGTTCCATTCCCTTTAAATAGCAAAGCATACACTTTTTCCATTTATTGAATTTTCCAAGCTCTAAACGAGGAGCAACAACAGAATAACTGCCTCCTTTCTTGTCTACAAGCTGGAGTACATTATTTATAGCAGCCATTATAGAATCTAGGTTTTAAAAACTTTAAGCAGTTTTTTTTGAAAGATTTAAAGTTTTACAAACCTTCTGCTCTGATACCACTTGTTATTCCCTTTGAGTTAGTGATCTAAAACTATAAAGTTTAGATAAACTAACTCATTGCTTTAAGTAATGTAAGTGAAAATCAGTTTTGACAAAATATAAAGATAAAACTGTAAAGCACACGAAACTAATTTTCAATGTTTAACTCTTATATTTATTAAGAATTATACCCCATTGTATGCGGAACTACAATGGGGATTAAATGACAATGTGTGTGTGTGCGCGTGATCTCCTCACTAACAACTTTACATAAACCTAAAGTGTTATGCAAAGCTGACTACTATGCTAACCAACTGGGCTTTCTCAAGGACATAGTAGATATTGGAGGAGTAAGTGTTTGTAAAAGATATGACTTTTAATACACAAAATTGCCTACAGGCATATCTATTTATACTACTTAGGTAGGGTCATACCCACATGGGTGATAAGTGTGTGTCCTAAGGTTGATTGGTCAGTACATATTGTATAGGTTTGTCTCTATTACATTTCTAATCTAAGTATAGGACACACACTTTCTAAGGTCAGTGATGACACTGACCTTGTCTTTATACCCTATTCTTCATATGTTTGACTTTAGATAGATAAGAGCTTGGACTAACTATCCCGCTTATTCTTCATACTCTTATCTTTAGAGTCTTTTAGGTGTTGGAGATCGTATGGAGTTTAGTGAGTCTATTACCATAACTCACAGAACACGTCACCTTCTTCTTTGGCTCAGGCTTTATTCACTGAGAACCGCCTCACTGAATGCTAGAGTCTTTCTTATAGACTCAAGCTGGGCACTTGAAGGTAACACACTGAATGACTGTTCACTCAATGACCTCGTTGTGTTAAAGGTTATCTAACACTTAGGATATTTTGTATTCAAATCCAAGTGAAAGATCATTAGACACTGAATTGGCCCAACAGTCCTAACCAATCCGTACCTTAAGGAATCTTAAAACGAAACCCTGGCTGCGTCCAGTGAACGTCTCAAGTTTGAAAATGACAATTTTATTTGTCGTGGACATATCCTTAATGCTATGTCGGATCTGCTATTCGATGTCTATCAGAACTATTCCACGGATATGGAACTTTGGAACACTCTCAAGGAACGTTACTTCACAGAAGACACCACAAGTAAGAAATTTATTGTTTCAAAATTTAATTCTTACAAAATGATAGATTCACGTCCAATAATGGACCAAATGTATGAACTTGAGCATATTCTTAGTATGTTTACACAAAACAACATGAACATGAATGAATCCATACAAGTGGCATCCATCATTGACAAACTACCATCCACTTGGAAAGATGTTAAGAAAATAAGGATGATTTATCCTTGAAAGACCTTGGCAAGCATCTTCTTATTGAAGAACAATATCATTTAAAAAACAAAGCAAACGATGATACGTCCAAGGTACACGTCGTGGAGGAAAAGGGAGAATCTTCTAAAATTGGTGGAAAGAAACGTAGGCACAATGACAAGGACGAAAGGAAGTCCAAAAAGAACAAAAAGTATGTCATTTGCTACAACTGCAAAAAGCTGGGACATTTCAAGCGGGAATGTCGCGCCTTAAAGAAGAAACAAGATGGAGGGAATGACAACAAGAGCAAAGATAACAACTTTGTTGCCATGATATCTGAGGCATTATCTCTCGAAGACAATAGATCTTGGTGGGTTGACTCTAGAGCTACCTGACACGTGTATAATGACCAGGCCATCTTCAAAACATACGAGCCTTCAGACTCTATGCTCTACATGGGAAACCAGTCAACTGCACAAGTGAAAAGAAAGGGTATAATTGATTTGGTGTTCACTTCTAGCAACACCTTAACCGTTAAAGATGTCCTCCATGTCCCCGATGTCCGCAAGAATTCTGGATCACTCCTGAACAAATTCGGCTTTAAACTTGTCTTCGAATCTAATAAGTTTATCCTCTCCAAAGGTGGAAAGTTTGTTGGTAAAGGCTATCACACTGGTGGAATGTTCAAATTAAACATTAAAGATGTTGTAAACAGTAGTGTGAATGATGTAAACATGACTAAAATAAGCGACGCTAATAATGCATATGCTGGTATTGTAACTAACAATGATGCTATCAATAAAATTCCTATTAGTTCTTATTACTTTGACTCTTCTTTATTATGGCATGCTAGATTAGGTCACATTTATTTTAAACGCATGAGAAATATGGCTAATGCAAATCTAATTCCTAAGTTAGATTCTAAAAATACTAAATGTCAAACATGCATGCATACTAAGATTACTAGACTACCTTTTCCTACAATTTAAAGATCTTCTAAAGTCTTAGAATTAGTGCATAGTGACATATGTGACTTACATGCTACACCAGCAATTGGTCGGAAAAAGTATTTTGCTACCTTTATCGATGATTACTCACGATATTGCTATGTCTATCTTTTACATTCAAAAAGATGAAGTCCTTGAATAATTTAAGATCTACTAAAATGAAGTAGAACTTAAGTGTGATACTAGAATAAAATGTCTTCGGACTGATAGGGGTGGTGAATACTACGATCCTAGATATTTTCAATCTACAGGAATTGTTCACCAACTTACAGCTCCGTATACACCACAACAAAATGGTATTGCAGAAAGAAAGAATCGCACTTTGATGGATATGGTTAACTCTATGATGTCTTATTTTGGATTAAGTTCTGGATATTAGGGTGAAGCATTGCTTACAGCTTGTTACATACTTAACAGAGTACCAAGCAAGAGGAGTATTATGACTCCATATAAGTTATGGAACCAAAGAACTCCAAAACTAGACTATCTTCGAATATGGAGATGTAGGGCCGTTGTCCGAATCCCTAAGTCGAAGAAAATAAAACTAGGAGACAAATGCACTGAATGCATATTTTTGGGTTACGCCTAAAATAGCAAAGCCTATAGATTTTTAGTAGTAGAACCAAATGATCTAATTTCGGTTAATACTATTATTGAATCTAGAGATGCTCGCTTTGATGAAAATATGTTCAAAACTATTCCCAAGGCACATGAAATCTCTAAGAAAATTGTGTCTATAGAAATTCCCATAACCATCGAAGAGAATAACGATGATTCTTTCCCGGATAATCAACAAGTTGAACCTAAAAGGAGCACCCATCAGAACCTTCGGTCCCGATTTTGAAATGTATCTAATTAAAGGAGATAGAAAAGGTTTAATAAGGGAACACCATGATATTCAGCCTCAACACTGGAACACGATAAATTAACCTGACGCTTAACAGAACATGATAAAAGATGATCACTAAGAAAAACGTAATAATCTGATGTAGACCGACGAGTGACAGCTCAACCCACCCAATTATCATCAATGTAGGCGGTAAGCTGATCAGTAGATGAGACATAAAGCTGATAACTATGATCAATAGTGCTACGAACATAGGGCACAATGCGCTTCAAAGCAGTACAGTGCGGATCACGAGGGTCATGCATATAAAGACAGATATGATGAACAACATAAAAAAATTGAGTCGTGTAAAAGTAAGGTATTGAAGAGCACCAACAAGGCTGCAATATAAAGTAGGATCACTGACATGATCACCATCAGGACCAACCATGGACTAAGTATCAACATGAGTCCTGCATATGTTACAATTTTGCATATGTGCTCGCTTAAGAATTTCCACTGCAAATTTTGATTGGACAAGATCATGCCAGAAACTGAGTAGAAATACGGACAAAATAATTGAGAGAGCCAAGATTTGTCATAGCAAACTCACTGTGAAGTAATGTAATAATACACCGTAAAAGATTGCAGAACAAGTTGTGAGAATAATATCATCCACATATAATAAGAGATAAGCAATACCAGAACCCCGATGAAATACGAACAACGATGTGTCGGTTTTGCTGTGTTGAAAACCGATCCGTGTAGCGAAGCTAGCAAAGCGCTGAAACCATGCACGCGGGGCCTGCTTAAGCCCATATAATGAATGCTTCAAATGACAAACATAATCAGGGTGATCAGTCGCAACAGACAACTCTTTTTGTGTTTAATGATAAGATCGATTCACATTTAACAAAAAATTATGCCTCAATTACCGTGTTTAAAATCTCAATGCTATTAAAGCATCCATTATAGTGGGTTATAATAAGATGAAGAGGTTTGTAAATTTGTTAACTAAGGTGAAAAGGTATTTCATGTTTACTTGGCATGAAAATGTTTGATATCTTAAACTTTTACATTAATAATGTCTTTGAGATACTAGCAAGGTACCAGCGTGTCGTGGCAGCAAGTACCCTTTAATTAAAATTTTTGACGACTAATATTTTTTGATTATATGTTTTTCATGAAAAATGCGGATAGTATTATGAAGTTAATATGCACTCGACCATTGTTTCTTACGATAATATATGTAATAAGAGGCGCTTGATAAAAAGACACGAGGATGAGAAAAATGACTTAAAAGAAGATAAAGAGAAAAATATAAAACATATGACAGTTACGCTTAAAATATTAAGGTAGTTAAAGACTCATTACGCTCTAGTTGAAAATGAGTTATTGTAAAACTAGAAAATATATACTTGGTTTGTATTATGTCAAATAATTGATGACCACATTAGTGAAGTAGACCTAAAGCTTTGGGCTTTAAAAGATAGGGTATGTTTGGAACCCTAATCTAGATCAGGAAACAAACTATATCCTATAAGACTATCACACACGAGACTCGCCTAGGCTCTTACGAGACTAAGTCACTTCCCTCTTTATCGCTCCCCCGATCCCGATCTCTTATTTGAGAATAGCGTAGGTGAGAGAGGTTCTACCCGATACAACTGGCAATCCCCTTAGCAGCTTTCATCATTTGTATCATTTATTTTATTAGTTGTATTTTTCATGTACGGGGTGTTTTATTAGTTACATTAATTTTAGGTGTTTAAGACACAATTTGATAATAAGTAAGTGTGTAAGCTTAATAAGTTAAGACTTTCACTTTAGAAAGGTCCCATATAATTTATAATTTAGTTGACATACATGATGTTTATATAGCTTCATAAATTTTATATGTAGTAGAGATATGTTTATACAATCAAAAATTTTAAGAATTAATGACATAAGTTAATTTCAAAATGTTTATAAAAGTTTGTCATAACGGATGCCACTGATGTTAGTTCTTCAATTTTTTGAGTAATGAAAAATAAAAAAATAGGAAGTTAATATCTTCAACCCAATTTTTGGAAAGAAACATTTTAATTTTAAATCAACCAAATCAAATTTCTTTTTCCAACCTTTCTATTTTCTCTCTTGTTAAATAATATTTGAAAACACAACTTTTTTTTATTTCTTTTCCTTTCTTTCTTCAGCGATATTTGATAATACATTGTACAGATAAAAAAACTCTAATAATTACTAAATCATGAAAATCACGATTATGCTTTATAGTTTGCAAAATAGTTTCATCACTTTTTGATGCTTGAAACCTTCCGATATTATTCTGTTTACACTTTTTTATGATGATTTTTTTCTTCATTCGCAAACACACATCATATTCCATGTTTTAGTTAATCATATATTGCTAAAACACGAGTTATGACCCGACAACCATAGCTTCTCGAAACCTAAATTTAATTCATGACCTCAAACACCACATTTCAATTCCATTTCACAAAAAGGGAAAGATTCGTCACTAAATGTTAACGTTTTTAGCATTCGACTTAATGAGCCGTTGACATAGAAACTGAAAAGCAATAAAAAGTAAAAGTAGGGGTAAAATATGTAAAACATTAAAACATGAAGGACCTTATTGAAACTACTAGCAACTTTTTACCGGCAAAACTGTTTGAAAAAATAGTTTAATATAAACAGATAATACAGCAACCATTTTTTTGAAGATGCTAAGCTTCAAGCTCACTCTCTATCTTTCTCTCTCACACACACACAGGAACAAAGACATAGGACATATGAAGAGTCTAAATGCTGGATTTGATTTGTGGGGTGTGTTAACTTTTCTTGAAAACAAGATTCTGTTTATATAAGTTAAGTTGTTATCTTTTTCTTTGCTCGAGCAGGCCGATCTCGCCCACTTTCTGTTCTTTGTTTTTTCGAAGCGAAGAATCTTTATTTTTCTCAATTGATGTAAACTATCGCTTTCCTTTCTCTATCAAAGATTCCCATTTCTTTACTTTGATAAAAATGCAAACTTTTTCACCAATTAATGATGCCATTCTTCTTCAATTCCAATCTCCATCTCTCTCTCTGCTGCCTTTCTTTTTTCTTTCATAGACGACGCTTTTTCCCTCTCTCTCTCTCGTGGTCCTTTTCATTTACGCCTTTGCTTTTTTGCCTTCTTGAGACTCCGGTGGCAAGTCTATACATACGTACACACGCCCTTCAGTTATGTCTTCTTCTGGGAACTTCAATCACCTCTCTCAGCCTTGTGTTTATGGTATGGAAAATTTCTTATGGCTGAATGAATCTTATATTTCAAATTTCCCAAAACATAACATCTCTTTCTCCACACGCAGAGAGGAAATCTTGGTTTATGAGATGGCTGAGTAAGCTTTTTAAAGGTGGTTCTAGTAATCACACGCAGATTGGTGGTACACATAGTCCAGCACATTTTATTGGGGACGAAAATATGGTTCTGCAAGCTCCCATTAGATCCTTGGTAAATACTAGTTTGTTTATTTCATTGTGGTATTATATTACATTGACCCGAAAAAACATCAAAATTAAACTTTGCGTGGATGTTAACTGGTAGGGAAAAGGTAAGAAAGTATGTTTTGTATCATAGTGCTAAAACTGAAAAGTATGCACTTTTTTTTGTTTCATATAAGGCTGTAACTACTTTACTTTTGATGTTCTTGATCTGAAAACCCCACTTGCTCCCTTAAAGATCATTGAAATTTCCTTTTGATTTGTATTCTGAAATACTGCTGAACAAGAAATCGCATATTAAAAGCTTTCAAATTTCATTAGGATAATCGCTCAAGGACTGATAAAGAGAAGGAAGAATTAGATCGAGCAATTGCACTTTCTTTAGCGGAAGGATTGAAGAAACCAAATGGTAAGTTTTTACTAATTAAAAGGATTTCTTTCGTAACTGTTAATTGACCGCAGATAACATTTATCTGTTTGGGTTGTTCAGGGTATGGGTGGCAACCTAAGAATGAAGATGATCTTGTAAAATCAGTTCCGGACGACCCTCGTTCTTCGTATCCTCCATATGTTCCTAGAGAATATCAGCCAATGGCTTATAGGTAAGTATGGATTGTGTTTCTTTTATGTCCTTTTCATTAATCAATATGCATAATGGCTAAAGGATATCTTTGACTGATGTTCTTTGCACCTCTCATAAAAATTGCAGACTATGTGGTGGCTGCAATCGCGACATTGGTTATGGAAATTACTTAGGATGCATGGGGACCTTTTTCCACCCCGAGTGCTTTTGTTGTCGTGCTTGTCGTTACCCAATCACAGAACACGAGGTAAACTTCTGCTTTTCTTGTTGTCAGTTCCCATTTGGTTTTTGTCGCTCCGATGACGGTGTTGAATGTTTTCTTATTAGCTTCTTTTTCTGTTGATTCAAGTTTTCTCTATCAGGGAAGGATGCATACCACAAGACTTGTTTCAAAGAGCTAACACATCCCAAATGTGAAGTCTGCTTTCAATATGTAATGATCTGTTCATATTTTAGCTACCTTTACATTGACAATTGATATTAAAATGCTAAACTTTGAATCTAACTTTTGTTAAAGATTCCAACAAATGGAGCTGGATTGATTGAGTATCGATGCCACCCATTCTGGTCCCAGAAATATTGTCCTGCACATGAGCATGATAACACAGCACGATGCTGTAGTTGTGAACGATTAGAGGTATTGATTCTGATACCTTTCATAATCTTTTATTTGATTAAGTATCGAATCAATTTATTTGATGTTTCAATGTTTCTGTTTGCAAGTCTGTGAATACAAGATACATATCTTTGGGAGATGGGCGGAGTTTATGTTTAGAGTGCATGGAATCCGCGATAATGGATACTGGTGACTGCCAACCACTTTACCACACTATTAGGGACTACTATGAAGGAATGAACATGAGACTTGATCAACAAATTCCCATGTTACTTGTCGAAAGACAAGCCCTTAATGAAGCAATTGTTGGGGAGAAACATGTAAAAGATCGCTTCCTTTTCCTGTTATTATTGTTTTTCAGCTTCAGATTTTCTGATCCGGATATATCTTGTTTTCAGGGCTTTCATCACATGCCTGAGACACGGGGTCTTTGCCTTTCTGAGGAGCAGACTGTTGCAAGTGTAAGTTATTTTTTTGTTCTTTCCCGATCGATCTTTCTTCATCACTTGGTGTGTTTGATCAGATGATCATATCCTCTATTATTTCTGAGTTACAGATACTCAAAAGGCCTAAAATTGGGGGTCATGGGTTAATAGGAATGAAAACCCAACCTCAGAAATTGACACGAAGATGTGAAGTTACAGCCATTCTTGTTCTTTATGGTCTCCCGAGGTAAAGTTGGATGCTTTTTCCCTTTTCTGTGAACAGTGGACGCTATCTTTTGATATAAAGTGACACAAAATCATATTGCAGATTACTAACCGGTGCCATTCTTGCTCACGAGTTAATGCATGGTTGGCTACGTCTTAAAGGTAACTAGACACGCTTGCGCTTAAAGAAACTTAGGAACATTCATCTTTATGCTCATAATAAGGTTATATTTCATGATATGGACAGGCTACCGAAACTTAAATCCTGAAGTAGAAGAAGGTATATGTCAGGTGCTTTCATATATGTGGCTTGAATCAGAGATCATGCCAGGATCAACCTCATCAGCCCCCTCCTCATCTTCTTCAGTTTCAAAGAAAGGTGGAAAGTCGAGGGTTGAGAATAAACTCGGTGAGTTCTTCATGCATCAAATAGCTCATGATGCTTCCCCAGCATATGGAGAAGGATTCCGAGCTGCTAACGCAGCTGTGAATACATACGGCCTGCGTCGCACACTTGATCACATTCGCCTAACTGGAAGCTTTCCCCTCTAATTGATTCATTCATCTACTTTACTCGAGTCATTGGAGATTTACTAAATCGTCCTTCAAGGACAAGGCAGATCATGGAGGCTTGACAAAGGACCCCAAGTTTTTGTGGGGTCATTTCGAGGAATACATGATGGAAATATGAGTTGCTGACAAATAAGTCTTCTATGTTCCAATAAACTTCATAAGTGTTTTCTTTTTATAACTTGTATTGGGGTATTGTATTTGGAAATTAACACACACACACATGACACAAAAAGATAGATTATGTTTCGATAAAAAGAGAAAAGAAAAAGAAGATAGATTATTATCATTTTATTACCCATTGTAGTTCATACTCAAGATATATATTAATGTGTATTATGGAGATTGGTTTACTGGAAAAATATATTGTTTTAGCCATAAAACCTTTTCCGATACCATGGCTCCTCACTGGCTGACTTGCAAGTCGCCTAACTGCCATCAAACCCTTTCCCACACCATGTTTAACTAAATCACTATCTGGAGGCGTAATTTGGTTCTCAATAATGGTAGGCTTGGAAGTCTATATAGTAATTAAAAAAACAGCATCAGTAGGCCCCAATTACAATAAAAAAGATTGCTTGACAAAAATTAGAAAACCGAAGTGATAAAAATACTCTCTGTACCTTTTGCTTTTTAAATGCTCTTTGCTTTTCTTGGCAAACACGATGAGATTTCTTTGAATCTGGTAAGAACAAATAGAAGATTTCATAATTACGTATATGGAAGACTTAGCACACACAGTGATTAAAAAAGTACATATAACACAGCTTCCTGCTTGTCTAAGTAAAAAGTAAAGGGGAAAATGCCAAGTTCAACAAATCGCAGATTGCATAAGTTTAAATTGCCTTCCCCAAAACGAAGGTGAAAAAGGAGAAACAATACACATGCACAATCGCACATAGAACCCTCTGATTCTCGAACCAAGTAACTGGTACTGATCAAATCTTAACTCATCCTCACTCTCTTAACCATGCTAATGGACGAGTAAGGCAGACGATGAGCAATTGTGACCAAATTCCCCTTCCAGAATGCACGAAATCCTTCTTCATTAACAATACGTGACGCTTCACGCCATATACTAGCCTTTCTCAAAGTAGCAACATCAGAGTGCATGCCTTGCACCTACAAAATCAATAAATCCCATATCAACAAATGTACAATCAAACAACCGAAGAAACATATGATTTTATAGATGCATCTAAAATGTGCGGTTGTGGTTTGTTATTTCAATTTTACTTCTCATTTGATCCTAGCTCAACCCCTGCTTATAAAAAAGCAATGCAATCTATTAGATATCTAAATAAATAAATAATTACTACAATTTAAACCACTAACTTTCTTCACCCTCACCTACTTCACATCCATATATACATAAAAAAAATTGCACACACAAATTAACGCAATTAAACACGTCGTCGCTATGACAAAATTTAAAAAACTATAAGAAGAATAGATTAATAACCTGAAAGAGAATAGTGAGACGAGCAAGAGGAGCAGTACAAGTTTTACTAACAGCACCAGCAACACCACCGGAAATTAGTTGAGAAACTGCTCCGATCTCAGATCTCTGTACCGGTCTCACCCGCACCCTTGCTTCTGTTTGCATGTTGGAATTCATTTCTTTCTATTTATAGAAAGTTATGTAATTTCACAGTTTTTGGAATGAAAACCTAGTTCAAGATTATCGAATACTTACTGTTTTCACGAATTGGGAAATAATATTTAATTATTGTTTTTTCCGTAGTTTTGCAGAAAGCAGTTCATGGTTTTCAAGTAACCAGTTTTGGCTTTGGACCAAGACTCGTTAAACGACATCGAGTACCACGAGTCCTACTTTCCAAGTGTAGTTATTTCCGAGTATAAAATTTGTCACTTTTCTTCGAGTATTTAAGAAAATATTGTTTTTTTATTACTAAAATTGGTTATTTATATTTTTGGTTTATTAGAGTAACAAAATATAATTATAAAACTATACAATTATCAAGAAAACCGGTCTGCAACCCATTGGGTTTACCCGACTCGGAACCTACCGTCCGATCCGGAAACCACCCTCATACAACACGTCCCGTACGTTTACCCGACTCGGAAACCGCCCGCCCGACCCGAAAACTCGCCCGCAACCCGTCGGTATTTACGAAATAGCCCTTCGAGTATTTACGAAATAGCCCATCGCACTATGTGTCAAATTACGAAAACTACCCTCACTTTAAAAAAAATATAAAATACCCCCTCTCATCACTAACTGTTGTTAAGTAACGACCGTTAGTTTATTTTTTTTAACAATTTACGAATTAGTCCTTGAGGTCGGTCGTTACTTAATGAACGTTAAGTAACGACCGTTAACTTAATTTTTTTAGCAATTTACAAAAATAGCCCTTGAGGTTATTGATCCGTTTCAACGTTAGTCTCTCACGCCCCGCGATGAAGCGTGGGTAACCCACCTCGTTAAATAACAAAGACGGCAAGAAATTACAATCATAAATTTTAGATTCATAGACAAAAATAAATGTATTTTTTTATTATTTCTTCATACGTGTTTAAAACATATGGCTTCAATTTATTTTCTCTCTTATAATTTTTATATTTTTTCTCGCCAAACTATCTCTTTACTTATTTAGTGGTAAAAACTTAGTTACCTACATTTTCATTCAAGTTGGATCGAATTTAAAAAATTGCACATGATCAATCCAGCACTTTCAATTGGTTCTGCTAAATATTTCACTAATTAAAAGTTGTATAAGAATTATACCTTTATATATTAACCATGAAGATCGTTTCCCCCGAAGTTCTTTTAATGCATTCATTAAACACCCTCGCCCAACCCGATTTGTTTTGTTATTATTATACCCGGAGCATTTAAGAGAGCATACACGTATGGGGCTACGTGTCTATTCTCTCCCAAAAAAACACCGTCCTCATCATCTCTCACACAAACAGATTTTTTCCTTACACATCTTCAATCTTTTGCCTAATCCAGGCAATTGATGTCAAGATTGGAAGAAGAAGAGAAAGATCTTCAAGTGCATGTATCATGATAACCAGGTATGAAAACATCAAGATTTGGGTTCTTTTTTTAATTTTTGTTTTACCCAAATTTTTATCCAATTATTATAATTCATAAGTTTTTTTTCTGAAAAATTTAGGGTTTTTTAAAACTTTCTATATGGTGCATACTAAAGAAACAACAAACTTGAGCCACCATCACCAGCGCCGCCATGACTAAGTTTCCGCAAAAGAGACCCACAGAAGAAGGCGCCGTTGGGGAAAACATGTCCGCCGTCAGTCCTATCGACAAAATGTAAAAAGTCGATTTGCGAAAGGTAGATTCTCTTTATACGTAAATACCTAATTTTATTTATTTGTTGCAATATGATAACTTCTTGATTTTTTATGTTTATTTTGTGATTTTATTAATGGTTTATGCATATTGGTTAAAGGGAGTTTGTTAATTCAATCTATAAATGTAAAGGGTTTCGATCTTGGATTAATAAGAGACACAGTTGTGTTGTTTGGTTCATCAGTGTGCTGATTTGTATGTGACGAAACTTTTGTTATACATTTGGTAGTTATGTTTTAGGATGTAACCGGTTTATAGTGTCGGCGTAATGTGATGAAAGGGTTTTATATATGAAACTAATGCATTGCTTTTGACGCCAACTTTTATAGTAGGTGGGCGGTCACAATTTTGTTGCCTGTCTTACGAAGGAAGTTTAAGGAAGTGGATAAGAGTTACCGGGTTGACCTGCTAGAGCCAGGATAAGAGTCACCCATGGACCATCCTGTAAAATCTGAAAATGATTATATGGACTTCAGCAATCGGCCCGTTTGCAGCGAGGTATCCAAATTTGAAATAAGGACAGGCTTCGTAGAGTAAGAGCATATAAGAAAATAGTTCACATGCTACCTGAAGACGACATTTTAGATATAAGCCCTTCCAACATGTAAGCTTCTAATCTTTGTGCAGGCTCACCAGAAACCGAAACCAACGGGCGTAACGTTAATATTAGCCATTGAACAGTTACTATATCGTTCTCAGCAACTGCTTTAGCACAAGTAAATAACCCTTCTTTCTAATCTCCTCTACCCATAATCTATATGTGATTTATTTATGCGTCATTATGTTTTATTAATGACGTCTTTGGTAACAGGTTTTGCACCAGCATATATGGATTTGGGAGATTGTGATCAGGTTTGCGAGTATTACAAGGTGATAGGAGCGGAGGATAATCGCGACACACTAAAAGGTACGTTGCATTTGATCTTCATGGGTTTGGCTATTGTGGCAACGTTAAGAGTTGGTGAACGTATATCAAAATCAGTTTATCATATGTGTATCGTCTTTTGTTAACTGCAGGTGCAAAAGCAGACGGCTGTCGAAACCGGTCTGGATTTTAGTGGTCTAATCATTTTGTTGGAAAACAAATATCAGCAGGTAAAACTACTTAATATAAGATTCACGGGTGTATGGGTTTAGGTTTTATCCTCGCAACTAGGACGATACAAACTAAGTATAAATATGATGATGTAAAATCAATAGAACTGAAACTTATAATAGCCTTATGAGGTAGCAAACAAGATTTATAACTGTTACTCATAAATGGATCATCTAATCTAAAGCTGATAAATGCACTGGCTGTTCTTATAGGCATTCCCTCGACAGTAGGAGTGAGTGCGCGTAAAGAATACCATGCGAGCTCTCTTGCTGTTCCTCGAAAGGCCATTGTTATGCAATAGATTAAGTATGACTCATAAACTGCAACGTTAACATCCTTATAAAAACTAGAAACCCTATGTACACAATAAACTATGGCTTAACTTTTATAATTCTGCCGTGTGTGTCATGTTAACAGTGGTAATGTCATCGAGCACTCTTCTCCGGGATAAACTTACATGCCAAACACTCTTTAACTTTAATCCGCCTTATCTAAGAAGCCAATAATTCATTCAAAATTCCCCGTTGCAGATCCATCACATGAAGAGGAGCCAAATATGAACTCGAGTATGAAATCTCCAGAAATACGATCTAGCAGATGGTTAAAAAACTATGAAACGTAAGCTCTTGAATCAGATATGGGTTGAATCTGCGTACTTTAAGAGTGCAGGTCAAAATCTAGCATCTAGGGACTGGCAACATGCTACAATTGTTGAATCTGCGTACTTCAAAAGAATAATCATAGCAAGTATAATATGAGAACATGCAATTCCAAACACCCCGTAAGTGTTCAGATTTACGTTAACAGTTTTGACCATATACATGTAACTTTGTAACTATCGAGTTTTAAATCCGCTTTTTTTAGATTCACTGATTAGCCGAATGAATTGCGCATCTATTTTAGATTAAGAGATTGTGCATATAGATTAGATAATGAGTTTATTATTGCATGGCCAAACACCCCTGAGTTTTTTTATGTCAGATTATTTAGGATGATTGTAGGGTTGAACTTTTCGGCCTAAAGCTACTTTTTTCCAAACACACTGAAGCTACTTTTCCCAACACAGTGAACAATTTTCTATAATATATGTGAAACACTTGATGAAGCCAAACTCTTTAGTGATGTTGTTCATGATGTAGGTACTATACTTATATGTGCTTGATCAAGCCAACTCTTTACTGATGTTGTTCATCATGTATTGAAGCACATATTATAAAATAATCGTTAAAAACAAAAAGCTAATTGACGAATCTGAAACAAAAGAGTTAGCATATAAATATCCTTAATTAATTCGTTTCATATAATACTAATTTTATTTTGTTGATATTTTTTGCATGAAAGCCATTTTTAATGTATGAATCCTTAACTTTCTTTTAGCTTTCACAATGTAGGGGCATTTTGTGGAAAAATATCAGCTAACGCACCCGATGGAAGTAACAAGAATAATGTGTGAGGTTGCAAAGGTAGTTGCAGATAGTTTAGAAAAATAGGATACAATGCAGACACTCTTGGGACAAGATGCTAGACCTTAATAAGTTGTGCAAATTATAGGAGCATGTCTATATTAGTTCAACTACACAATGTAAGTTCAGTGATTTTTAAACTTCTCAGAGTCAAACAAGTTTCCGTTGTTTTTAATAAGCGTCAAAGATGCTTTGTTGTAAAATATCTGCAATCCAAACACCCTCTTATTGATTATATAATGGATTGAAAGGCATGCATGAATTGTTGATTGTTAGTTACTTCAGTGAAATTTTCTGCAACTAAACAACGATTTAAAAACACTTTGCTGAAAAAAACTTAGCAACTAAACATCATTTTAATCCCACTTTTCTGCATAATAAATTCAGCAGGCAAACAACCTTTAAAGATGGCCTTTTTTGCATAAAAAAGATTTTAATACACATACTAATATATAAGGAAAGTAAGTAATGGATATAATAGATTTGTAGCCGTTCGTTTAAAGGTTTTACTTTATATAAAGGTACTAATCTAATGGTCATAATGAATCCAGGTTCAAACTAAACTAACTGTTCTAATTAACCGCAATAGATGCTGCACTTGGACACCTCAACCACAGGTAATTTTTCGTGAGACTTGAAAATACGGAGTATATGATATGGAAAACACAATATGAAAATAAGATACCAGAGCCAACTAAATTGAATAATTAAAATATGTTACTTACGAAGATCTTGATCACTAAAAACTTTGCCTTTTTTGTATATATCTGTTTTCATTATCCGTTTTCATGAAAATGTTAGACATGTACTTTGTTGTTAATAAGGGGTGTTTGGGTAATGCTTACTTTAGGCATATATTTACTTTAAGCGGGGTTCAAACGACATCACTATTTTTAGATTCCAGTAAAGTTAAATATACCCACATATGTGTTTTTCAACATTGTACATCTAAAAATAAATTTCATTGTCTAAATTAAAATAACTAAATGCATTATGAACATATTACACATGTACTTTGTTGTTAATAGGGGTGTTTGGGTAATGCTTACTTTAGGCGTATATTTACTTTAAGCGGGGTTCAAACGAAAATTTGAGAAGTGGCGGACCAGTTGCGATGCAAAAATGTTGAAAGCTGGAAATAAGCAAGAGAGACAGTTGCTCTAAAGGCAGCCTTTGCAATAGTATTGTGGCAAAATATGGAAAGCTGGAAAGGCAGTATTGTGAAATGGGGGCGAGTTTAATGTGTTTTTGATAGTTAATGTTTGCTAAAAGTCTTGCAAATTTTTTTTCTTCCAAAAATGTGACCTGTTTTTGCTGACTTTTTTTACTGCAATTTGATTACCAGGTCAGCCAAAGAATCAACGTCTAGAAATTCCGGAGATGCCGACTCCCACAGAAACCAATGGTGGTGCAAAAACTAAGATCCCTGACAAGACTCCTGCTGCTGCTCGACCACTTGCAGAATGCCACATTTTCCGGCTACCAAGTTTGAGCCTAAGCAAGCATAGTTTGCAGCAACATAGAATGTTCGTCCATGTTAAGTGTCGTGTTCATTTTATATTCACTAAAATAGTGCTGGAAGGGCAGGATGAAGCATTGCACTGGCTGGCTAACGGATTACTTCAGCGGGCTAAAGCATTGCATCGGCGTGCTTAATTGAATCTTTATAGTCGAGTTACAAGACCCGACAACTGATACATCTGTCATTTTAGAGTGTTATTTCTGCAAACGCTGTTATGGACGTAAAACCCCGCGCTTCGCAGCGGAGCGCGGGTTAAAAACCTTGTTAAAATTATACGCTAATGCTGATACATTAAAGTGGTTGGGTTGATCATCATCTAAGTTAGGGGTGAGCAGAAACCACACCGCAAATCGTAAATCCGCAAAAACCGCACCACGGCAAAAACCGGTGGATCAGTTTTAAGAAAAAAGAAAAACCACAAAATACGGTGCGGTTGTAGTTTTACCCGTAAAACTGAACCACAAAACCCGCACCACACCGCACATTGATTATTTAAAACCGAAAAATGGCACATTGATTATTTAATGTGTGTTAAAAGGCTTCTAGTGCATATTATCATTAATATTCTTACAAGTCATAAGTGTATGTGTGTTCACATTAAATATATGCATTTTTATAACTGAAAAAACCAACATTGTAAACCAAAAATCGCATAAACCCACATTAATTATATAAATCACAAGTGATGGTGCGGTGCGGTTAAAACCCGCAAAACCGAAACCGTAAAATGTGGTGCGGTTCGGTTTCTATTTTAGTCAAAACCCGCACTAAACTACACCACGCTCACCCCTAATCTAAGTGATCGATTGAGTTAATATCACAATTGATAAACTTTCACTTAAGGAGAGAGAATGTGAAAGATTGTAAACTGTGGAAACTAGAAGGAGGGTTGAATAGTTTACCGGTTAAATAACGTTTAAAATTTTACTTCTAAAATTTGTTAGATCCAAGTATATGTTCAACCAACCATCAATATGAACCAACAATGTATGTATCTACCAGTTATAGCTAGACAAATAATAAATAAGAATCACAACAATATAAAGAGATGAGGGAAGAAACAGTCAAACCAAGACACCAAGATTTATAGTGGTTCGGCTACGAAGCTCCTCTTCGCCCTACTCCACTCCCCGAGTATCCTACTCGAGATTTCTCTATGTCAACAAGCTCCTTTTAGGCAAAGAAAACCGTTTACATGTCGCTTACGTTGTTTTTCAACACTAAGCTAAATGTCGAGTCCTAATCTTAGCTAGAACCAATCTACCACTTCACAAGTAATACACAATCACAAGATTTACACTATCGGATTTATACACTATCCGATTTATAAAATCACACAAGATAATCAAGATAGAGATTTGGTTCTTAGAAGAAAGAAGGAGAAATCACTAGGCTACAACAATTCATTTTTTGACGAATACGAATGTTCTTCTCTTGCACTTGATAGAGAGGAGAGATGAGAAAGAAGAGATTGAATCACTTGAAACAAGATCAAACAATGTTAGTGATCAAGAGATTTAAAGAGAGAAAGAAGACTGAAAAAATTCGTGCAAAAAGGTTTGTTTTTTAGCTGGGAATAGTGTAGTATTTATAGGCAGGAAAACCCAACGGTCACTGCTGACGGTCCCAGATATATCTGGGGACCGTCGTAGACTGATGCTCCCTTTTTTGTCTTTTAGTGAGGAAGGTTTTATCTGGTATAGAAGGTTCTATTTTGGAAGGAAAACTAGATTTTGAATTTTTATGTTTAAATAAAATATTTCTTTTTATTTAAAAAGTATTTTGTATATATTTATTTTTGTAAAAATACTTTTGTGAAAATGTGATGGTTAAGAAAAATTATTTTCTTGATCACTAATTATGTTTAATGATTTGTTAATACATACCTTAAGTGATTTACATTTGAAATGGAAATTTACGATTAATAACTTGTAAATGTTTATTTTTATCGTAAACGTTTTTACATTTTGTTATCTTCAAAACATCGAGAGGTTGAAAAATATAAATAACGTTTTTAGACATTATTTATATTAACAATCTCCCCCTTTTTGATGATGATAAAATATAAACTCATTTTATGTAAAAAATAAAGTTTTCTAGTTATTAATGAGTTTTGATCTATTTCTCCCCCTTTTTGTCGAAGTAAAAAAGGATGATCGTCGAATTGTAGAGAGAAAGAAATCGATGATGCCAAGACTCCCCCTCATTTGTGGCACCAAAGGATCGATCTTATGAGATTATTGCTACAAAACAAAGTGAGAAGTACAAGTGCAAGAATTTATTCTCAGCTAGTAGCAATATAGCAATTCATGCAAGTAAATCTTAAAGTAGTTTCATTCATCACTTAAGAAACTAATACAAGAAACATGCTACATGCAAGGAAAATTTAAACAATGTTAGTGATCAAGAGATTTAGAGAGAGAAAGACGGTTTTTAGAGAGAGAAATGTGGAGTTTGATCTAGGCTTGTCTAGGTTTATAAATAACAATGAACATAAACTGATTGGAGGCTTCTACGACTTAATGCTGCTAGTTCAGGTTTGTGCTGCTGCTAGTTTAATAGTTAGTGATGCCAGTACAAAGTGTTAGTACTATCAGTTATTAGTACCGTTAGTTATAATAGTTAATACTGTTAGTTTTATAGTTAGTACTGCTAAAGTGATATGCATGATATATATTAGGAATAGATATGCATTGATCACTTGACGCGTTTTGTAAGCCCATTAGGGTTTCTTGGTGTATAAAGAAACCCTAAGGCATAGTTAGTAATATAGATCTAGAAATAATTTTCTCATAGTTAGTATTCATAGTTTCAAGGTTATTCTGTAACTTTAATTGTGTTCAATATATTAAAAGTTTAGCAAGATCTTGTTTTACTGTTTCATTGTTCTTCTTAGTATTACAAACTAGTTTCCACATAGTTTGTAGTATTCACAATCTTAGTTTCTATTATAGTTGTCTTGGATCTATCCAACACAACTAAGCTTCTTACAAGCTAAGCAAGATCTATTCAAAAGGGATCAACAAGTGGTATCAAAGCTTGTTGAGAAACTTTGAATAAGAAGAACACTATATCTACACAAGATCTCACAATCAAAGAGAAGAAGGCATCACACAAACTTTGCTCTAATGGCCTATACATCCCAAGGTTCATCAAGTTCAGACTCTGAGGTATATACTTGCTTTAAAGATTGCTTAGAATCATATGAAACTCTGAAAAAATAGTATGATCAACAACATGAAGCTCTTAGTAAATCTAATCTAGAAATTATAAGTTATCAAATAGGATTAGAATCATTAGAATCTAGGATAGTTATTCATAAAAAGAATGAAGCTGTTTATGAAAAATATATTGCATTGTTAAAGTATGATGTCCAAGTGAAAGATATTTCTATCAAAGACCTTAAAAATCAGTTAGAAGAAGCTTTAAAAGAGAAAGATGATTTGAAACTTAAACTAGAAAAATTTGAAGAATCATCAAAGAATCTAACTAAACTGATTAATAGTCAAATAAGCGCTAAAGACAAAACTGGTCTTGGTTATGATAGTCAAATGAATAAGAGTGAAGTGGTTCATAGTGTGTTTAACAATAGAGAAAGTGATGTGGATGATAGTCCATTAAATGATAGATTTAAAATAGGTGAATGGTTTCATGCAGTTCCCCCTCCCTACACTGGGAACTACATTCCCTCAAGACCCGACTTATCCTTTGCTGGATTAGATGATTCTATCTATAAGACTAAAGTGAGTGAAACTGCAACTAGTATATCTAAGACTAGTAAGGATATTATAGAAAAGCCTAAAACTGTTAGGCCTAGTGCTCCTATCATTGAAGAATAGGAAACTGATAGTGTAATGTAGTGATTGTTTAGACCTAAAATTTGATCAGACCTAAACCAAAGTTTACAAAAATCAATTTTGTCAAATCTGCGTGAGGAAATCAATGTGATATTGTTTAATAAGGAAACACTACATAGGCAACGTGAGTATCTCTTGAAATCAAAAGTCTAGGGATATAATAAGAAACTGGTATGGGATGGATGTCTCAGAAGTAACTAGGGAAAGGTTTTGAGTTTATAAGAAAAGCTTGTTTTCGTATGTGGAAAGTTTAACACATTAATCAAAGACTGTGTTTTTCATGACAAATCAAATGAGTGAAAAAAACAGTGTTGAATAATAAGGGAAGAGTTAAATGGGTATAAAGAGAATTAGACCAGTATGGAACAATGCTCAGAGGGTGAACCACCAAAACAAATTGACTCACCCACATCCTAAGAGGAATTTTGTTCAAACAGCAGTTGCAACAAAGTCAGGACAAGTGCCAGTTAATGCTGCTAAGAAAAGCTCTCCAAGAGCAGCAACATCAATTAGTACTGCCAGGCCTGTTAATACTGCTACCCCTAAACCAAAAGTGAATAATGCATTACCCACAACATATTCTTATTTTAAAGTGCATTCACCAGTAAGAAGGGTCTTTAACCAAAAAACATCAGCTAAAACCAATAATTTAAAAAAAAGTTAATACTGCCAGGGTTAACAATGTAACTACTGCTGGGCCAAAAGCAGTAGTTAGTGCTGCTGAGGGAAATGGGGAAAATGCTGTTAAGTCCTTAGCATGCTGGATTTAGAGACCAACAGGAAATGTTATTGACCATAACTCCAATCAATAATGAAACGCAAATACATGCCAAGGTTGATGGCAAGACTATAGTAATATCAGAATCATCAGTGAGGAGTAATCTTCACTTTAATGATGAGGATGGTGTTACTAGTCTAACAAATTCTGAAATTTTGGAAAACCTTGCATTGATGGGATATGAAATTGTTTCTGATAAACTTACTTTTCAAAAAGCTTTCTTTTCCCCTCAATGGAAGTATCTTATACATACCATCTTACATTGTCTAAGTTCAAAATCTACTGCTTGGAATGAGTTTTCAACTAATATTGCTTCAGCAGTTATATGTTTGGCAAATAATCAAAAGTTTAATTTTTCTAAATTAATTTTTGATGGTATGTTAAGAAACTTGGATCCAAATTCTAAAAAGTTTTTGATGTATCCAAGGTTTTTACAACTGTTTTTGAATAACCAAGTTAAAAATCTTGCAGAACCTTTTAATGATACTTATGAAACACCTAAACATACTCAAAAAGTTTTTGCTAATATGAGAAGAAAAGGCAAAGGTTTTTCAGGGACAGTTACTCCATTATTTCAAAGTATGTTGGTACTACAAGTAGTTGAGGGTGAAGGTTCAGGACAACCCTCTAAACCCCAACCACCATCTTCAACTGCTCCTCCCTCACAGGAAGAACAAGTTCTTGCTGTTGCAACATCTCACCCACAAAAAATGCAAACACCTAGGCAAGCCAAAAAAGGTCGAGACACTGAGATACCTCAGCCTGGTGGTCCCCCTGAAAAGGTTGGTGATGAGGCTGTCCATAAGGAGTTGGGTGACAGAGTGGAAAGGGCTACCACTACTGCTGCTAGCTTAGATGCAAAACAGGACAGTGGTAACATCCTTAAGACCCAATCCACGACAATACCTAATGTGCCTCTTTCTTAAGGAATTGGTACAGGTGGTAGTCCCAGGTGCCAAGAATTCATGGGGGTACCATTGCTCAGACTAGGTCTGAGAGGGTACCTGCACCTTCCTATGATTCACCTCTCCTAGGATGTAACACACCTGGAAGTGATGAGGAAAGACTTGAACATCAAGATGATTTGATGGATTTTGTACCACCAATACCCCATGATTCTCCTCTCTCAGGAGGTCACACACCTAGAAGTGATAAGGGTAGACCTAACATAAATGAATTGATAGCTATTTGTATAAACTTGTCAAACAGGGTTCTTGCCTTGGAAACATCAAAGACTGCTCAAGATTTGGTGATCAACAAGTTGAAAAAGAAAGTCAAAAGATTGGAAAAGAAGCAAATGGCAAGAACTCCAGGGATGAAACTCTTTAAGATTGGTACCTCCAGGAGAAAGAGTTTGGATAAGGAGAATGTATCTAAACAGGGGAGGAATTTGAAAACAAGGCCAATGTTTGAAGAAGGTGATTTTGATGATGATATTGATGATATGGTGAATGAAGCAATGAAGAATGTTGAAGGAGATATAGTTAATGTTGCTGGTTCAGTTAACACTGCTACTACTGGAGTTAGTACTGCTAGTGCATCAGTTACTACTGCTGGTGTATCTATTAGTACTGTTGAACCAAGAACACCTCCAACAACTACTAAAACTGCATTTGAAGATGAGGATCTTACCATTGCTCAAACACTTGTAAAGATGAGAAGTGAGATGGCTAAGGTAAAAGGAGTTGATTTCAGAGATGTAGAAAAATCTGCTAGATCAACAACAATTCTTCTAACTATTGATCCAAAAGATAAAGGCAAAGGAATTATGCAAGAGCCTGAAAAGCCTCCAAAGAATCCTATAAAGGCTCAGATTCAAAGGGATGCAGAGATTGCTCAAAGACTGTTTAAAGAAGACCAAGCATAGTTTGAGAGAGAGCAAAGGATTGCTAGAGAAAGAGCTGCAGAACAAGAGGCCAAGGATGCAACATTGATTGAACAAATGGAAGATATTCAAGCAAGGATGGATGCAGATGAATTACTAGTAGAAAGACTTCAACAAGAAGAAAGAGAACAATTCACTATTGAAGAAAAGTCTAGAATGTTGGTGGAAATGATTGCTGAAAGGAAAAGGTTCTTTGCTGCACAGAGAGCTGAACAAATTAGAAACAATCCACCAACCAGAGCTCAACTCAGAAACAAGATGGTTACTTATCTGAAACACATGGGCAAGTACACTCACAATCAGATGAAGAGTAAGAGCTTTGAAGAAATTTAAAAGCTTTATGAAAGGGAGCAGAAGTGGATCAATGACTTTGTTCCTATAGATTCTGAAGTGGTTAAAGATAGTGGAAAAGGTAAAGCTGAAGGCAGTATAAAGAAAACAGTTTCTAGGAAAAGAACAGGTGAAAAACTTGATGATGAAAGTGTTAAGAGACAAAAGATAGAGGATGATGCTGAGAAGGAAGCGCTTAGAGCTTATTTGGATATAATTTCAGGAGATGATGAAGCTATAAATGTTGAATCATTAGCTACAAAGTATCCAATAGTTGATTGGAAGACACATGCTCTATCAGAAGACAAGATGTATTATGAGATCATCAGGGGTGATGGAAGTACTAAATCTTACAAGATATTTACAAAAATGCTTGATGATTTTGATAGGCAAGATGTGTTAGATCTATATAGGCTGGTTAAAGAAAGATTTAAGATTGCAAGCCCAGAAGGATATGACAGATTACTTTAGGGAGATCTCATTACTGTATTTAAACCAAGTGAAGATGATGAAATCTAGAAAGCTCAACAGGACTATACTTTGATCAGCTAGAGATTATTTGATTCATGTGGAGTTCATGTATTACTGATGGATACTGGAATTGCTATGCATATGCTAATAGAGAAGACATATCCTCTTACACAAGAAATGTTTTTAAGAATGCTGAGTAGAAGACTAGAAGTTGATCATAAGTGTGAAATGGCTTATGAGCTTATCAGGTTTACAAGATGTTGGGAATAAATCTTCACATGTTAGTACTTCTAATACAAGAGATTAATAATGCTTAGATTATAACTAACAGTATTAACTAAGTTAATACTGCTAGTACAAGTTTAGTACTGCTAGTGTTAATTTGTACTGGCAAAG
>BQNB010041556.1:0-46692 GCA_026074375.1 Tanacetum coccineum
AAAATTTTCTAAAAAAGAAAAATATTTTTTTTTATAATTTTTGTATTTTTTATGAATTTTTTAAACTTTTAACTAAATTAAATTATAAAAAATACTAAACGACTTTGAAAAATTCTGAAAATTTTACTAAAATTACTTTACACTAAGATTAACCTACGAAAAATAAGAAACCTAAAGTTTGCTTATAAATAAGCCCGTAAATAAGCTATAACAGCTTATAGACTTATAAGCCAAAATCGCCCTTAAATACCCTGGCCCTTGGGATACTAACGTAAAAGTCCCAAGGGCGCAGCGGTAAGTGTGGGAGTATAAAGAGAGGTGTACGAGGGTAGAGACCCGGGTTCGAGTCTTGCTCACCCGGGTAACCCCTTGTCTCCTTTCTTTTTTTTTTGAAAAACTTTGTGAACCAAAGTTGTTAAGCTTTTGGAGCTTAACAACTTTCAAAACTACAGCTTTTTCTAAAAGCTAATAAATAAGCTTAAAAACAGCTTTTAAATACGACAGCAGCTTAAAATGAGCTTAAAGGCTTAAATTCCTAAGTCTTTTGGACACTTGGACACTTAAGCTAAGATCTAAACTGAAAAGCTAAAAGGCATAATCCTTCCCATCCTAAATAAGCACTAAAAAGGTAAATTGTGACAACTAAATAAGCTCAAAAAGCTTGTATTGACAGAAACTAAAAGTAAGCTTAAAAGGACTTAAGAGGCTAAGCTGTTGGACAAATAAGCTAAAGGTTGGACTAACAAACTAAATGAACTAACTAAGTTAATCTAAACAAGCACTAAAAAGCTAAAAACTAAATCTAAATAAGCTTAAAGATCTTAAATGACAGGAAGCTAAATGGGCTTAAAGGGACTTAAGAGGCTAAGCTGTTGGACATTTAGACTAATAAGCTGAAACTAAACTGATAAGCTAAAAAGAGTTAACTACCCTATCTAAATAAGCACTAAAGAATCAAATGGGGAAACTAAATAAGCTGAAAGAGAGCTTATATGACAGAAACTTAACTTAAGCTTAAGAGCAAAAAGGCTTAACTGTTAAATCTAAATAAGCAAGGAAAAAGGAAACTAAGCAAACACAGCTTATCAAACAAACAAACAAAGCTAATAGGAACACAATTGAGCAAGTGGGATAAGCTCAATAAGCCAAGAAGGTAAATAAGCAATCCCTACACTAAAGCTAGGCAAAACAGTTAAGGGGCAACTTTTAGCTTAAAAATAAGCTATCTAAAGAGCTTTTTAAGGACTGAAATTGAAGGAATTTAACAAAGAGCTTATTGGCTCTCAAAATAAGCCAAAAGCTTGGGCTTGAGTACACTAAAAAGCTAGAAGGGAGAGCTTAAAAGTCACCCCTTTGCACCAGGGGAAATTAAGCTAAGGACAAGAGCTTAATTTGACAACTTATTTTAAGCTGTCAAATAAGCTTAAAATGAAAAACCAAATGAAAACAGATGAAAAAGGGTTTAAAGTGAGCTTATGCTCAAAAGCTAGGCTTCTAAAAACATTTAAAACATGCTGAATTTGGTTCTTGAAAAAGGGCTTTTTGCTAAAAAAGTTTTGACACTTAAATTTTTTTGGCAGCTTTGACTCAAAAAGTCAAGTGACAAAAAGCTTTTGTTTACACCTTGTTTAGACACACAATGCACTCTTTTTAAAACTAAAACTAAAGATTCCAAGTGCTTGTTCAAATAAGCACTTGTAGCTTTTTTTTAAAACCACAGTCAAGCTTAAACACTTAAGCTAAATCTACCTTGTGACCCCAACCCATACAAAACCATTTTTGACCCGTTTTTATGCTTAACCCAAACACCCCCTTAATATTTTAAAAAGGATTTTTAAAACTATAAGAGCTAAATTTAACTGAAATTTTTGAAAGACTAATACTACTTATGCAATTTAAGAGAATAAAAAGATGAAAAGCCAAAAAATAAGCACTTTTTAAAGACTAATAAGCTAGAACAGTTTTAACCTATTTTTTTTTTGACCCGTTTTTATGCTTAACCCAAACACCCCCTTAATATTTTAAAAAGGATTTTTAAAACTATAAGAGCTAAATTTAACTGAAATTTTTGAAAGACTAATACTACTTATGCAATTTAAGAGAATAAAAAGATAAAAAGTTAAACAAATAAGCACTTAAGATGGATAATAAGCTAGGACAGAATAAGCTTAAATTAGGCAGTTTTTAGCAATTTGTATGAAAATGAAGGAAAATCAACTACAAGGCATATTTAAGCTTAAATAAACATTAATAAGCACAAAAGAACATTAATAAGCCATAAATAAGCTAATAAGCAATTGCTACAGTAACTTTTAAGCAAAATTTAAAAGAAATTGTACCTTTAACCCTTGCTCAAAACAGGGATTTTGGAACCTAATAAGCTCTAAAATCCTACCCACAGCTTATAAATAAGCTTAAACTAAGCAATCCCAATAAGCCTTCCAAATTTGCTTATTCATCCATTCTTGCTCACACAGTAACTTTGCTTTTGAATTCTCCTTAAACTTGTGTTTTAATTTAAAACAGGTTATAAAATGTGCTTAATGAAAGCTTAAATGTTTTAAAAGAAATATTTGTAACTTAGAACACAAATGTAAGAATCAACTGAATTTTTCATTAAAAATTGAAGTACAAGTACATAAAAGACTTTAAACTGAAAACTAAAACTTTTAAAACACTAAAAACTACTTAAAACTACACACGTTGCCTCAAGGGCTTACAAAGCTTATATAGAAAAACACAAGCTAGGGTTCCTGTCTTGGTCTTTTCTTGGCTTCTCTTGGGTGTGTTTCTTTGTAGACACATAAATGAGTTGTGTTTGTTGTGAGAGTGTGAACACAAATAAATCTTGGCCCTTCATTCACCTTGGTGCTTGTTCGGATCATCTAAACCGTCGAAATAAGCTTGGGGAGTTGTGGGATTGCCAACTTGGCAATCTTACAGCTGGGGTGAGTTTAGTGGAGGGGGAGGAGAGGGCTTATCCAGGGTTTAATGGGGGTTACGGGATAAAAAGGGGGTGGTTAACCCGTGAGGGGTTTGGGGGGAAAAAGGGGCGGGAAAATTTGTTTGGGTATAACAGGCAAAGGTTTAGGGTTTTGCCACTTTTGGTCCCTCATGGTTATAAGGAGTGTTGCAAGGTTGGTCCTTGTGGTGATATAAGGTTGGGGACTTGGCAGTTTCAGTCCCCAAAGGTTATACATGGGTTTGTCGGGCGTTGAATTGTTGTTGACTTTTTTTTTTCACTTTGGGCTTGGACTGACTGTGTCTTTTCCACGCTTTTCCCCACGCTTTTCCATGCCGTGTCCAGGTTTTGGGTTTTGGCTTGTTTTTTTTAGTCCTTTTCTTAGATAATCCGTTCCTGCACAAACACCAATTAGCAAATCAAGCGTATATTTGGCATTTTAAGTCCGTTTTTTGGTATATTTTAGCTCGTTTTTTTAAGTGGAAAAAAGGTTATGTGTAATTAAACACATACCAAAAATCCCCATACTAAGGTATTGTCGTGTCCTCACGCAATTTTATGAAGTAAACACTCCGAAAACCTTAAGAATCTCAATCTCCCTCGCTAATAACTCGAAAGTTGCTAAGTGGTTCGTATCAAGTGGGAACTAAAAAATCAATCTCTTTGACAAGTCCCTGTTTTCACTATTTTTTTTCTATACATAACTTACCCTCCTATTTTTGATTTCCTTTTTCTTTTCTTTTCTCGCTTCCTGTTTGACTTCCCTTTATTATATTCAACGCATTGGGATCTCTAGAATGAGAAGAAACGACCATAGAATAATCTACGGATGTCCTGACGGATAAATTCATCGTCCCCGATTTTTCACTAATTCCAAACCAAGCAGTTAAACAAGATCATTTGTCAATATAAGTCTAAATGCTGAGCACTCATACTTATGACTTGTGAACTTTTAACTCCCAACATGAATATATGATTTAAATGTGTGTACTCATTTCAACTCAACCATAGATCAACTTATTTTCATAGTCGTGATTCAAGATGAATCATGACTCAAGCAACAATTTTTTTAGGACCTTGTACTTGTTTTCTAAAGAACGAGATTTTAACTGTAGAACTTTTTGCAACTTCTTCATATTATAATCATAAGTTCTTAAAAGTGGAATGCGTTGCTTAGTTTGAACACCTACTAGGCCTCGACTCATGTAGGATATCACAATAACCACGACTGTGTTCTTAGTTTGAAAACCCACCCGTGCTTAGAGTAGTGGGAAATCACATTCAACCCTTTCTTCCTTATGCTAAGGATAGGTTTCTTAGTTTGAAACCTCACTAGACCTCGCTTCCTGTGGAGATATCCACACACACTAAAAATCCCTAGAAGTAAAGATGGTCTTAGTTTGAACCCCCACTCGTGGTCTAGCGGAGTGGATATCACGGTCACATCTTTCTTTACATTATTTCAATGTTAGATATTAGAAAAAGACTCGGTCACCAATGTATTTATCTGTTCATTATTAGCTCAGTTTAGTTTAATAGGTAAACGTTTCTGGACTTTGACTTTCGGTATTGAACCGGGTACTAATACCCGGTGTATTGTAAGAACTATAAATACCTCTTCCAACTTTGGAAGAGGTAAGCATCTAGTCATTTAACACACACTCTTTAGTGTGTTTTCTTTTTCTCTCTCAACTATTCTCTCTCTCTAACTTTCTCTCTCTAGATCTCTTTAGATCTATACATGTTTGTGTGAATTCGGGAACCTACAATTGGTATCAGAGCCATGGGGTGGATTCGTGATTGATTCATATGGTTAAATAAGCTCAAATTCGTGGCTTATTTTTGAAGAAAAAAAAACCCACGGCTCATTTTTGATTTTGGCTTATTTGTTTGTTAATCTTGATCTTCTCTTGTTCTACACATCAAAAAGGTTAGATTGTAACAATTTCAAGTGGTATACAAGCTCCTAGTTCGATTTATAAGGCTATTAAGTTTGATGTTCTTCGTGGAGGGTTGCTTCGTTTTTATGATCCGCGAAGAAATAGATGTTATGGAATGATTAGGCTTATAAGGTTTGCTTAGTATTTGATATTTTAGCTTTGTTTCGTGGTTAATAAGCATATTTGGGCTTATTTTAGCTAGATTCGAATGTGTGTTCTTGTTGGAGGTTTGAATATTAAATGTTATTCTTACCGGCGGTTTGACAAAAGATAGGGACAAGATCCGGATTTTTAGGAAAAGGTAGCCGGCGAGTTGACCAGGTCAAAGGCGAGTTGCTACAACCGGCGAGTTGCTTATACCGGCGAGTTGCTTATACCGGCGGGTTGCTTATACCGGCGGGTTGCTTATACCGGCGGGTTGCTTATACCGGCGGGTTGCTTATACCGGCGGGTTGCTTATCACGGCGAGTTGCTTATCACGGCGGTTTGATTATTTTATTGATCCAGCGAGTTGCCTTATTTCACCAGCGGCGGTTTGGTCACTATAGGCAGCGGTTTGATTATTTTATTAAGCCGGCGAGTTAGCAAAAATATAAGAGGCGGTTTGCTTGATTTATTTGGCAGCGGTTTGGTGACAGTTTGAATTTTTTTTCAGGCGGCTGTTTGCAATCATCCTAGGCAGCGCTAAAAAAAAAAAAAAAAAAAAAGAGTACTTTTGGCGGGAAAAGTTAAGAAAAATTTAATTTTTTCTATAGCCTTTTTATCCCATTTTTACACCAAATTTAAATTTTGGTAATAGGGAAAAATTTTGTTAAAAAATTCAAATTATTTTTGGCGGGAAAAATTAAGAAAAAAAAAGAAAAAAAAATTTCAATAGTTTTTTTAGCTAATTTTTACACAAAATTTAAATTTTGGTAATAGGGTAAATTTTGTGTTTTGGTCAAAATTCAAATATTTTAGGGCCAAATAACAAACCGTCAACCTAAACAGGACTTAAACTGCATTAATCAAACAACAAACCTACCTTAACATCAAACGATTATTCATTCACGGTTTTCTATTGATTTTGTAAAATCCCGTTAATCTTTTATCGGTTTTAATCATAGACTTGTAAAATCCCGTGAACGTTAATTGCATTTAAAACCACAACATCAATCACATTATCTACTTAAGATCCTTAATTTTATTTCACACATCGAATTTCAATGGAATCTTCTACTTCTAATTCAAAAGAGAGAGAGCTTCAACTGACGCAACGGCTCGCAAAACAAAGGCACTCCAACTGCCTGACATGGGTTGAACAACTCGAGACACATCTTTATGATCTCTATCTCCTTAATTCGCCTTATGCTGTTGATGCATTTAAACCAGCATTTCGCTCATTCTTTGGTGAAGAGCATCAGACTTTCAAATTGAAGATGTTTCATAATCTGGATCAGTTAAGGCTACAACTTGAAAGAGAGAATCTTCATGGGGTTAATGCAAAGACTTGTCTTCAAGCACTCAGAACACAGTTCAAGGAATTTCTTGCCTCAAAAGGGGTAAATGCAACGGATCTTCTGAATCAAGGTTGGCAACAAGACTTCGAATACTTCACGCGCTGTGAACCTAGTGCGTACAGACGTGAGTTACTCGAGAACCTAGATACACTTGAAGCGGTCATTCATAGAGTTGTAAATACATATGGTGTATTACGCATGAAAGAAAATGAACTAAATGCACTAAAGGAGAATGGAAGTCAGTTGCATGATGAAATACTTGCAAGAGCATCAATTAAGTCAAGTGTCAAAGATGTAGTCTCAAGATATTCAAGATCATCCAGTTCAAAAGCAATGGATGACAGCTTGATTGTAATCAAAAGAGCAGTTTGATAAAGCCAAGAAAACCAATAATTGCATTCAGCAAATCAGAGATTGGAAACTCAGTTGATGCTGGTTGGTTGTCACAGAAGTAGTGGACAAAGCCCACAAGCAAAACAAGTATCAGTTCAGGAGTTATACCACACAAGCGTGGATTGCGATATCGGACCAGTAAATGAAGAAGGATAAGCCATTTTGCTGGAGAACAATTGACTGCTCTAACATAATATCCTTGCTAATGAACAACAACAACTGAGCATCTGAACACCAGTTTGACAAACCACATCTGTTGAAACTATATGATAGCAATACCACTCCTACATTCAACAAATATGTGTCATATGGAAGAGAGAATGACCATGATTGCTTTGCTTAAAACTTGAGCTTCTCGAAAACGAAAAGATATGGTGATAAGGAAAATTACAATGACGTTCAAAACGATATTTTACAACTGGAAAACATTGTATTCACTTGAAATACAAATCAAAAAAGGAAGAAAGTATACAAAGTAACAAACCATGTAAGTAAATCAAGGGAGAGAGAATTTTTAATTTTTAATATTAAATTTAAATATATTTTTTTTCCTGAATTTTCGTGAATTCTTTGGAGATTAAAGATTTGAAAGCTCAGTACTGGCCAAACCACACTATTTGCAACTTAAGAAAACAAATTAAAAGTTTGAAGGAAACATAATGAACCAAAGTTAAAATGGATGTCGAAGTGAATTGAAACTAATAACACGAATTAGAACACAATGTGGCTAAATTACTTGCAGCAAATGAGCAACTACATAAAGAAAATGAGCATTTGAAACAGACTTACAAAGAACTTTTTGATTCAATTAAAAAGATGAAAGTTCAGAATAAAGACAACAGTGAATCTTTAATTTCTCAAATTAATCAAAAGTTTGTCGACTATGCTGATTTAAAGCTTCAGCTTCAGGAAAAGGTTTTTTTGCAAATACGGCATTAAAAATGAACTTAGAAAGAAAACAGGAAATAGCGTGGATACTAATTTTGCCAAAAGCCAGATCATCTTAGGAAAACCATCCTTTAAACCAATCTAGAAATACCATTTAGTTTTTAGACAACCGAATGCGTTTACGTCTGAAACGACCTAGAATTATCAAGACCACGGTTTTGCATCCCAAGTTGATAAGAAAAATGAATTTGTCAAAATCAGTCACGTCCTCATTTATTTGCCTAAAGTTAAGAATCTGCTGTTGCAAAACCTCATCAGGTGAAGTGCACCTAACTACTCTAGGAAATAGTCACATAAAGAATCGTATTGTTTTCAATGATCTGGCTCATGCGTACTTTCTAGAGGAATGCTAGTAAAATGATATAAGACAAAACCAGATGTACCTAATCATGAAGGGATATGGCCTCTACTGAGAGCACACCTGCACTCCTAAATGCTTGTACAAACAAAACTTAGTACCATAAATAGGAGTTCTCCTGTATCTAAGTGTAGAGGTGGAATGTCAAATGGTGAATGCCACTAGTATAATCACTCTAGGAATTCTAGTTTCATCCTAGACTCCCAAAAATTTGTTTAGTTCGATTTGTCCATAAATATATCTTTTAAATACAAAATCATGATGATTGTATATCAAAGATCCTGAATAAGGTGAATTCTCCCGTGCTAAAGTTCAGTCCCCCAAATCAAAACAAACAACCCATTGAACCAATAACCACACTAATAATCCTGGTAGGCAGAATGGTAAGGACAAAAGGGATTTTTCTCTTAATAAAGTCTTTTCCATTGTGCATGAGAAACCACACACTCCTTAGATCTTGTCCTTAGGTGGAAACCAACGGGTAAGAATGTTCAAGACTGTAATCTTAGGTTGATACCTACTTGGAAAGGTGTTTCAATAGATTGCACAACCCAAGTTGACATGAACCTCCAAAGTGGTTCAAATGTGATGATATCACTATCACCATAAGAATGCAATCAAACTTCTTTATGTAGTGTAAGGTACTTCTAACTCATAGTGCAGGTACAATCTGTCAATCCTTTAAAGGAAAGACTCGAAGTTTGGTTACCAAAAAGACTAATATCTCATACGTCAGGAGTTTAAGGAATTCAAATCTAATGAACATTCATCAAATGACGTTTGGACAAAACAGTTCAAGCCTCGTTCGTCATCAAATGACATTTGGTCAAAACGGTTCAAACCTCATTCCTTAATGTCAAAGGAGTCTCTTGAGCATCTCTTCAAGCCCTGAACCTTAAAGTAAAGAAAGTGTGTACGCCATCAGAGAAAAGAAAGTGTATGCGTCAGTAGCATTTATCCTTGACAATGAAAAGAGAAATCTTTTTCGTCATGAGCTAATATAACAAAACATTCAAAGTTTTGAGCTCCATAGTAATGTGCTTGTAATTCACAAGTCAGATTGCAAACCCATCTCAGATAAAAAGGAAAATGATACGTGTTAGTGCACTTATCCTTAATAAGAAGAGAAATCTTTCGGTCTGAGCTAAACTTTCGAAACACTCAATGTTTGCTAGCTCAAAGTCGAAGCTTTCGTATTCTCTGTATGATACCATTTTTATTTCAAAAGAAAAGGAGATGTAACGCTTCAGTGCGCTTTATCTCAAAAGAAGAGAAATCTTCATGTGTTTGACCATCCTCAATAACAAGCTTCAAATTTTCCCCAAGCTTTGTTCGTTAGTTTAAGTGGACCAACGTACATAGCTGGTCTTATAAATTCACTAGATCAAAATTGCAATCGCAATGCAAATTTTGAAGGGGGAGAATAGTGAATTAATGTGATTAAAATGGTTTATCTTGGACTTTGAATGTGTATAAAATGGTCAAATGTGAAGTGTAGGGGTGTTAAATCTTTAAGGTGTTTAACTCTGTCTGTAGGGTGTTAAATCTTTCCTGCTAGGAGATAAGATAATCTAAAATGCTTGATCTTGCTTAAAGTTTAGATAGCACTGCATATTACTTTATTCGAAATGGTAAACCTAACTGCATGGCGGATTTGGTGATCTTTGGGCAGACGTCTTAGGCTAATTGCCTTCGTCTTGGCACAGAGCCAAAAAGCCCAATAAACCCCTAGGTCTATTCAAAGGACGCATATTGACTGGTGACGTCTCATGCAGCTTAGTAACTTTCATTAGGCCCTATCAGATAATCACTAGACCTCGACCAAGGTTGACCAATGTTGACTTAACCAATGTCCAGTGACTCTAATGTGGAATATCTTCGTGCTAATCTGAATATCAAGGGCATGTCAAACTCAAGGCGAACATCTTTATCTAACATTGATTATATGCTATGTTTGTCTATCT
Source organism: Tanacetum coccineum (assembly GCA_026074375.1). Taxonomy (NCBI): domain Eukaryota; kingdom Viridiplantae; phylum Streptophyta; class Magnoliopsida; order Asterales; family Asteraceae; genus Tanacetum; species Tanacetum coccineum. The sequence goes on from BQNB010041556.1 coordinate 10,065, forward strand.
TTGTTTATATTCTTTAACAGATACGATGGCAGAAGAGAAAATTCCCTGCAGAAACAACGAGATGAACATACAAAAGATGAGATGAACAGTATTCCTTCATTGCTCAAAATCAGTTACAGATTAGAAAGGGAAACCTTCTCTAAGATCTACATAAGTTGCAGAAGAATCCCTATCTTCCACATTAGTTGATGATTTTCAAGAACCAAAACTTCGTTAGGGGCATTTACAGCATCAGCAAATTCCCTCTATCTAACATTCAGCTGTTACTGGAATACTCGACTCAATGATGCAACAGAACTGGGGTTAAGTTTCAAACTTTATGAAAAATAGGTTTACTCTGAGTGTCTGATCTTTTTCATGGAAGCCTTAGAGATCAACTCCTGCAAGAACAACAATCGTCCCTAAAACCAGACTTAGCTTTGGAATTAGGTAAATCTATCAGCTTAAACTGAAGCAAGAGAAGCTGTTTGCAAGAGAAGTTCACTGCTACTACATGAAAGAATTAATGTCTGGACCAAACCCTAAGCCCATGCAAGAAAGACCAGCCCTGGATCAAACTCTGGAAAAATTACAAGTGTCTCTTGCTGGACTAAAACCCTGAGCACAAGGATATGATTCCTCGTGACAGCCTACCCAAAGGTCCATGAAACTGAAGGCTCATAACAGACGAACGTGTCCATCGAAGAAAATCCAGAAAGTCAAACTGGTTCCTAATGTCTTCCATGAAAAATCTCGATGACACTAAAACTTTGGGATCAATTTCTTTATGCAAAAACCAACCGAAGTAGAATCAGAGAAATCTAAAGTTATAGAGGATCTGAATTCCCACCTTACCAGATCCCAAGTCATTCAGACAGTAACGTCAACTCCTCCATGTAATTTCTCTCCTTCACAGATGTCTCATCTATAAAGCCGTCGTCACTATGTCTCATCCTCTACAATCAGACATACTGAAATACCGAAGCTACAACAATCACACATCTCTCCCTAAAATCACTTCATTCATCGCCTTCAGCAGCTATAGTGGCAAGATGGAGCAAGAGATGTCTGAAGTAAAGAAGACTGATCACCTCTGCTGAAATTTGGCTTCAATTAAATCAAGTTCCTACGGTTTAGTTGATAGATACTAGAACAAAACTTGATGATGCTCTCCTTAAGATTCTGAACGAAACATTACAGATTTAATCGAGAAATCTCTATGCTGCCAGGCCCAACAGAGTCCATCAAGGAATCAAAAGAATATTGAAAGAGTCCCAAGGATGATTATCAGAATCAAAAGGGAACAAGGTGATGTAGAAACCAAGATTCAACTTACTACCATTAGGTTCACAGACTAAAGTGGCTCTTTAAAGAATTGATCTAAAGATTGCTCTCTTCAACACATGATAATAACAAGACTGCAAAACAGAAATCTGCTACCTACCATCTAAACCATGCTCTAAGGAGAGCTTAATAGTAGAGAAGATGCCATGGATAAGGAATATACAGACAAGGTTAAAGGACCATAAAGAGAAAGCAAGATATGTGATGATAGAATAACGATGATGATGATGACCAGATCCCATCAGCTAGATCAAACTATGTAGGTCAGGAAAGAGAAGAAGACCCAAATCTGCCGCTTTTGGGTCAGCTCAACCTCCACCAAAAGATGATGACCAAAGTTCAAAGAAACCAAGGAAGTCTGATGCATCTGCTTCCAAACAACATCCAGCTCTTACCTCAACTGGATGGCAGATCCATACCACAAGAGATAATGTTTTGTTAAACACTCAGATGCATATGCTTCCAAACAACATCCAGATCACTGACACAAGTCTGATGCTATTGGCTGAATCTGAACCCGAGCCCACACAAAGAAGACAGTCTTGTAATTCTTTCTGAGATTCCTTTATTGTGTCAAAGAAGAGGTCTTCTAATTCGTCTAAGAAGCTTAAGGGTATTCAAACTCTTACTCCTGCTGAACAAGAGGCTGCTGACATAATGAAAGCTCTCAAGAAAAGCAAGAAAATGAGCAAGAGACAACCTAGAACCTAGAGGCTCAAATGAAGAATTAGAAACATACTAGGGTTCCTGATGAGTCCACAGATCATCTCTGAGCCTCAAGTGAAGAACAGATCCAATCCAGGGGTTCCTGCTGAGGAAAAGCTATTCTTAGTGGAAGACAGATGTGGGTCAGTGAACATTTTGACAAAGATGATAATGCTGGGAGATAATGAGGAAATAATCCTGATCCTAAAGAAATATATACAAGTTTAACAGATGAACCAGGAAAAAAAAAAAAAAAGAAAAAAAAAAAAAAAAACTAACTATGGAAACCGAAGTGATCCATGGTCACTGTTCCTATCCACAAGTTTCTTCATCTTTTCCATTACTTGATACTTCAGTCATCAATCTCTCATCTCCTAAACCAGTATCTCCATCCTGTCAAGAATCATTCATTACAACTTTCACCACCAACATCCGTACTATAGCAAAGCAGTTCAGTTCTTGAAATGGTAAGAGTCCGGATCCTATTCATAATCAGTTCAGGACCTGCGCCATCTTTGATGACCCTTAGATACATCATTTCAGGACTCGTACAAATCCTCCGTTTCTCCAACACCATATTTACCATCCACCATCCAAGAAAGACTATGAGATCCGTGTTTAGTAACCATTGTTTAATGAGTACTATAATCTTCCACCACGAACTGTTTCCCCAGATCCAGTAGCTATTGTTGCTTCAAGAGCTGTTGATCCAGTTGGTTCACCTTTATCAACTACCATTGATCAAGATGAACAATCTACTAGTACTTCACCAACAAAAGGTGTTGAAGAATAAATTCATGGACATCAAAATGCATAATTTAATAATGCACCCCTCCTTTATAATATTTCTTCAAACTGCTAGTTTTGAAGGAAACTAATTGACAAGGGTTCATTCTATAAATTTGCATCAACATATCAACTGTTATAATACTATCCATAAGTTGACAAAGAATCACATCATTAGAGAAATGATATTGCGATCTTCTCGCCAATTTCCAACATAAAGTCAACTACAAGAACATCCATTTAGAGCTAATACTTTGACGCTAATGAAAAATCCAACTCCATTCGTGTGAAACGAATGGTTTGAGATCTACTATCTCAAAGAAAGTTATGGGTTCCTGAACAATTTGTTCAGGACCCGTGCCTCAAATTGAAAGGGCACCTCAAAACATGGCTCCAGTACATATAGCATTTCAGGACCTGCGAACTTCAAGAAATGATGTCGGATCAAAATCCGTTCATAAACTCATAGCCCAATCGACAAGAGACGTCTGTTGACAATATCTCCTCAGACCTCGTTTCAAATAAACAAAAGGCCCGTAGAATTAATACCTCAGAGTCTCTGGCCCCGTGACGCCCCCAAGGAAAAATGTTAATTCTCTAGCATGACAAAAACAAATTCGTCCCAAAAGAGATCTAATTTCTATTCAATCATTTCATTTGAAGAATATTTTCTCTTAGAATTTCTATTCATCATTTCTTTTAGTATATTTCTCTCCAATAAATGTCATGCTGGAAGAAAAAACAACAATGAACAAGCAGCGAATGCATCTTTATGACAAGTATGATTTATCAATCCTTCTGTACACCGTACAAACTATTGCTGATTCTTCCTCAACAATAATATGATAATAAAATATGCATTCATATCAACCAACAAGTCATGAATACCAATGGACAAAAGTATCATCCATTAAGAACAAGTAATTAAGACGATCCTAACAAAACCAATACAAATAATACAACAAGCTTGTCCACAGATCCTGTGAAATGTGTAAGTTCCAGGCTCACAGTGAATACAAGAATAACCAAGAACAGTAAGAGCAATGGCTGATATTACTGGCATAGAATCGATAGCAATGCGAAGATGAACATCACTAGTCGACCAGACCACAAGTCTGGAACACGTCTACAAAACCCTTGGCAAGACTTGATAAAAGCAAAAGTGTTATGAAGAACAAAAAAAAAAGGAGATGAAGTTCAGTCTGTTATTCGCAAACAAAGCAAGACTTGTCACTAAAGGCTATTCTCCAGGAAGATGACTGATTCGAAGAATTATATTTGCTCTAGGTTGCTCGTTTTGGAATCAGTTTGGATTCGTTGCCTATGCTGCACACAATCCTTTCTAATCTAACCAGATGAAGTTAAACAGAATAACTAAATGGTCACTAAGGAGGAAGGTTTATTTTGCTCAGTCCAGAAGGGTTCGTTGATCCTGAACATCCCAGAAAAAGTCTAAACCTTTTGAGGAAAGCGTTATAACGGCTGAAGCAAGCCCCAAGAGCCTGGAATGATGAATTATCCAACTATCCTAGATGTCCAAAAGGCTTTCTATTCTAAAGTATTTTCAACGATGAGCATGCCGAATGCATTGATACTCGCAAAAGCACTTCTGGAGGGATACAGTTCCTAGGTGACAAACTTGTAAGCAAGATGTCAAATAAACAATATTGCACTGCAATATCTTCAATAGAGGCACAGTACGTGGCTTTATCTGCAAGTTGTGCACAAGTAATGTGGATGAGGACACAGCTTAAAGTTTATATGGCTTCAACTACACAAAATACTGTGTACTATGATTCACAGTCAGCCATAGTAATCTCATGCAAAGCCGTACAACACCCTTTCTCATACAAAAACACAAGTCCATACTCCGGTAAACACTTCAAAAAGGAACAGGTTTGAAAATGATATTATTAAATTATATTTGACAAAACTGAATACCAAATAGCTATTAATTTAACGAAAGCCCTTCCTGAGGATCGGTATTTATATCTTGTCATATAAGATTTGGTAGAGATGTTTGACTCCAGTAGAAACTGGAGGTTCTGACAAACGTAACTGCTTGATATTATCATCAAACATCATCTTGTAAATATAAATATTTTTTTTTGCATATGACATTTATGTACATAACCCGGGCCTCATCGTAAAGGAAAATACACGTCTCAATGCATTTTTCCTTAGCAACAAAAAGAGAAGTCTTTTCAAAACATTCAAAGTTTTGAGCTCATGACAATGGCTTGTAGTTATTTCTGACTGCAACCCGCTTTCAAAAGAGGAACGCATGTCGTCAAAAGACAGCTGTCCCAGAACAATGGGTAAATAATTTTTCCTGTCCCGGCATGGTATTATTCAATATCCATGCATCATAAGAATAAAGTGTACGTTATAGTGACATTTATTTGTCAAAATAAGAGTAAATCTTTATTTCAATTGGGGAAAAAGTTTGTCTTCATAATGAATCAATAATTCAGTAAGCACAAAAAAATTTTCAAAGTGTTAATTCGCCTCCTCAACAATGACTACAGCTCTTTAAAAGAAAACGGGTCATTATTTGAGTGTGGAGAAAGTGCAAATAATCTTTTAAACGTCTTTCAAAAAATGTCAAGGATTAAACAGTTGTAAGTTTTTTGATAATGACAGATAACAATTTAAAGGGAGTTAATTCATATTAACATACATGTGTCTAAATTCTTTGCTCAAACTTTAGGACTTATTTGCAATTGTAAGACTAGTGGAATTCAGGCTTTAAACTACTATACGACTAAGTATTGCCAACACGTCAAATTAGTACAAAATCTTAGGAATGTTTTTGGAAATTCGTTCGTAAGTTTAAAAAAGCATTGAATCTGATTCTCAAACGGGATAAATTTTAGGTTTATTATTTCTGCAAACACGATCTCAAGCATGTGTGCATATAAGGAATTTTCTAATCTGAGGTATCAAAAACAAGAAAATGCTGATTGAAAATCAAGGGGAAGAGTAAATCACTGAAAGGTACTACAACTACACGTGATAGAATCCATAAGCCTTATTTAATTGTAGGCCATTTCGGGAAACAAATGTCATAACCGCAGAGAAAATCAGTGTTTCATCTTGTTACTTTCCGTGCGGCTATTCCAACACATAGGAAGAAGAGGATGGTCATGTCATTTATGGTATGCATCATTGAGATACCAGGGAAATGTGTTGACAAAAAAAATGAAAAAAAAAAGTAAGATTGATTAGAGCGTGAGAAATAGGTACTGGGATTCATTGAATCTTCCTTTAACAGTCAATCACCAAGCATGCTTTAAAAGAGTAGAAATATTTGATCAAAGAGGTACAATATGTATGATAAGATATGATAATTCCCCTCTAGTTAGTCAGTACCGATAGAAAGAACAATGTACATTTGTACTTAGTGTCTTAGTGTTAAATCATTCGTCTACTAAGAAAGGGAATATTGAGATATCCGGGACTTAGTAGAACTTTGTGTTTTCAATTTATATCAGCACTATCATTTACAGAGAAATTTAGACATCCAAGAAGACTTAATTGAACTTTGGTGTTGCGGGTTGAATTAATTTGCGTACTTCAACAAGAATTTTGGGCGTCAGACTTCAAATCTTCTAATGCAATTGCAAGAAGGTTGAATCTACTTCAAGAAAGTATTGCTGATACAAGGGAAGCTAAGACAACTTCCAAAAGGAGAAGTATCGAGACGGACTACAGACTGTATGAGCTAACATGACCAAAATGACTATTCAATTTATGTGTTTGAACATATTCAGGTCTTGTCTCATACATAATCTTGTGAATATAAATGTGTAGTGTAGACTTAAATATAGGCCAATATAAATCTGCTTGAGTACAAATCTTCAAGAATTACTTATTAAATTCGAAAATCTTCCAAATTACTGTACTCATACTATCTTATAATTTCCCTCAACGATTAAGGGGGGGAAGCATTAATTGTTCAAACAAGGCTTGTGATAATTGGCACACTTTTCTCACCAATTTTTATAACGATATGATTAACATAATTTAAATCAATTGATATCCAAAAATGTCAATGATTTGAAATTTTTGATAAGGGGAGAAAATGTGATTAAAATATTTAATGTGATCATTTACTCAAGTGTATTCTCCACAAACAACATGGCTAAACATTTTCGAATACCAATGCATATGATAAGGGGGATCGTTCTAAAAAGCAAAACAATCGTGTACTAAACACTTGATAGTTATATCAACAAATACCTGATTGAGTTTTTCAACAGTGATTTTATGCAATGTGAACAGTCCCAAAAGACTGACCAGTATATTACTGTTATCAAAAGATATAAGGATAGGGTAAGGTTAGGAATACACTTTCCATGATCCTGCCATGAACCGGAGGGATCATACCCAGGGAACTATCTACTAGTTAGTGTATACTCCTTAGGTATGAATAAAGGGTAAATGTGAGGAAAAAGGAATAGTGCACAGACTAGAGATGGAAGCTTAGTAAGTGAATAAACCCAAACAAGGTTCTAGGCATGGAAATCTCGTGAAAGCACTGAAGGGGTATAGAAGTATAAAAAAGATGTAAGGATAAAGGGGTGTAAAGAAAGAAGCCCTCTATACACTTAGGCAGAAATCAAGTCAATACATATGCTATCAGAAACACTAAGAAGAATTGCTGACATGAAGTGACATCATGAGCCTCAGTGATGCAATGCACAACCCTCGCCAAGCCACTCAGAATCTCTCAAAGATTTTCCTGTTCATTTCTCACCGAGACTAAAAACATGTAATCTACGACTGACTCACTCTGAGTAAGTCGGTATGAAAAGGTTGCAAGTCAGCTCCAGCCTCCAGATACTTAAAATCAAAATGCACTTTTGAGTCTAGAGCCAAGAGATCATTAATTAATCTCGTTAGGACACTATTCCAATTACTTGTTACTCAACACAACTGTGATTACAAGTTTTATCATAAGAGTCCTACGCAATTATCCTAGTGAATTTGCCAAACATCCGAGTGGATACTTAAGTATTCACAATAAAGCTGGAAATCCTGCTATGATGCCAACTTCAAACAAGCTCAAGGTAGGTGACTTGAGAGATCCTTAATGGACAAACTTGTAATCTGTAAACAACAACGTGCATTCTACATGAATCAAACTTGTTCGCAGTATACGAATTGACGTTATTGGACTTAGGAAAAACAAATAAAACTTTCGATGTGAATACCAAAACTCTTTTTGCAAAGTTATAGCATTGATTTTTGTTACACAAACCATTTTCTCTTTATTGCTAACTGTTTTACTACAGAACATTAAAAGATAGGAAATGGATATACCCGGTGTTCCAGACAAAATCAAGTTCATAACCGCGTGCTCATTCTCCAAAAATGACACATTCAAAGATATCATGAAAGCTCAAGTATCTTTTAAAGCTTCCGCAACTCTGATATTCAAGCTTCAAGATCAAGAAAAGTGTGGAGCAAATCATTCTGATGACCCAAGTTCACAAGATAGCAAAAGATCACATGAGATGGATTAGGAAATATGATTTGATGATGATTCTCAAAGAAGCTCCAAATATCACATACAAGTCAAGCTAAGGCCTAAAAGTCGAAAGTTCACTGCTTCAATTCACAAGATACATGATCAATGAAAATCAAACTTTGACGACTAAACATAAAATCAATCTGAAGATTGAATGAGCTTAAGTTAGTATTGTTCAGGGTGACCTCCCTTAGGGAAGATAGTTAGATATTAGAAAAAGACTCATTCATAATCCCAGTATTTTACTGTACATCCATAGCTCGTAGTTTTAAAATAGGTAGAACTATGACTTTCGGTAATTGAACCGGTACTAATACCGGGTAATTGTACGAACTATAATACCTCTTCCAACTTTGGAAGAGGTAAGCATATTTCATTTTACACCCACTCTTTAGTGTGTTTATTATTCTCTCTCAAACCATTCTCTCTCTCTAACTTTCTCTGCTCTAGATCTGCTCTAGATCTATACAACGTTTGTATGAATTTCGGGATCCTACAGGAAACAGACTGAAATAGAAATTATTATCAAAAATCAATAAAAATAAATAACATTCTGAGTTGTCTCTAGGGAATACTTTTGTTTACATCGAAGTCTTTAAGTTAGACTTTTCTTCAGCTTCCACACACTTGAAATCACTCTCTCTTATCCATTATGCTCTAGTTACCATCCATCCTTCATCCATCATTCGAAAGATTTCCTGGTATGCTCGGTGTGCATCAATGCTTGTTCTTGCCAAATCGACGTATTTTATCTTCATTAACTAACAACAACTCTCGTTCCTTTCCGAAATGAATTAACTTGAATCATCTCGATCTTCTCATATTGCAAAGCGGCAACTCATGAATTTCATAAACGTTCCATCATTTCATTCATTCGTAACGCGACTCATCATCATTGTCATCATCAATTAATCCCTCAATGATATCCTTATTTCTTAAGGCGTCTTCTTTTAGCTCGCTATCCTCCAAGGATTCATACCATTCATAATCCTGATAATGGAGCGAGTTTCCAATAATGTAAGCTCCAGGTAAGTTTCCTCCATTACAAAATCCATTATTCCTCCAACTACATGTTGGCCATTCCGAACATCCAGTTTTATAGTTGAAAAGGCTGCAAGAATGTTTGTCTGGTTTTTGGTTTCTTTCTATACTCCTGATGTCAGTCCAAGGTTTCTCGTCCACGGCCAAAGGTACGTCTTTTGTTCCAATCATAATCCATTACATACCTTGTATTCTCTTCATATGTCTAAATCCCTCAATGTCTTTTAGTAAGGAGATCATGTATCTATCTGAGTAGGTAATTGAACTTTTTAAACTTTTCGCACAACGGTGTTTCATAATTGAATAAGTTTGTTTTAATCCTAAAAGTTTCACTGATTTCTTGTTCATCATCGTGATTGGTTTCCTCAAGATCAGAAGATTCATCATATGTTGGCTCAATTTTGTCGCTTCCTATTTTCCAATAATCCCACAGAGCTCCTTTAGTGAATATATCCATAGTTTTGTAGTATACAAACTTTTAGGCCAAACAACTTTCGAACTGGCATATTAAGGGTCCCACTTAATTATTAAGGTTTTAACTTTTTTCAGCCGCGAGAAGCGGGTAAATATTTCCAAAAATTTGGTAGTTAAATCGACCCAACTAGTAATTGATCCTTTAATTCCATCAAATCATCTCCACGGATCTCCAGCCAATGAGATCAGGAAAACAACAACTCTGAGTTTATCTTGATTAACATAGGGTAAATCAATTGGGTCAACAATTTTAAGGAAGTATTCGATATGCTCGACCGCGTCTTCCCCATGAGTTCCACTAGAAGCATTCTTGTGTAAATCATCAAGGAATTTTCCTTTCAGCTCATAAGCATTTTTTCCATTAACCATAATGCTTGTATCCCTGAATAGTAATCGTACATATTCCATTAGTCATGAATTTCTTTCATAGTTGATTCCGTTTCCTTGTCTGCCATATTTCCTTTAATCAACAGCTTTGATAAGTATTATCTGTAAACAAACGCAAAAATATCAGCAGAATTTGCTCTGAAGAAAAGATAAAATTTTTTTAGCACAAAAAATAAAATATGAAAAACTTTGATTCTGATTATGTTTCAGATGATCGAATACGCCGATTTCAATAGAAGTTAATTCGTCCGTATTTAAACAGTTGAATAATACGCTGTATTGGACAAAAGTTGGATACGCCGTATCCAAATTGTGTTTTCCTAAAATATTTTCTTGATCGATAAACTCGATACGCCGTATCCATATGAAGTTGGATACTCCAATCGAGATATCAATCAGAACAATATATAGGAAAACAATTAAATTAAACACACAATATACAAGCAAACATTAAACATACAAATATAACAAATATACAGAATTAGTAACAAGATATAAACTAATCTAATTTACACTACTGCTAAGGTTAGATCTAATCTAAAAACCAAAATATTAAATAAAATCAAGATTAATTTTCACTCCCCGGTAGCGGCGCCAAAAACTTGATGTGTCGTTGTGTGGTGTAATTTTTATGATGTAACGTTTTAAAATTTATAATTGCGAACTTAAAACAAAAATAATACTTAACGGTATTGTTACCCGGTCGGTGGGTATGATTCGTGTAAGTTAGGGTGTCAAACACTTGAAGCGATGTTAAATCTCTCAATTTTATTACTACTTTGGTTTTAACTAATCTAAAGTTAAATTTCTAATCAAAGTCAAACTATTGCTAAACCATGTTAGTTCTAATCCTAATTATATCAGGTAAAAAAGGGTTTCAGCCTGAGAGACTGGCACAGGTTTGGTGGTGACTACAATCAATTCAAGACACTTTAACCTACGCAAGCAAATTAACAGAAGATAAAAGAGCGGTCAAGACTTATAATAGAAAACTGTATTAGCCATCATTAATCTGATTAGAAGTTGGTTTGTTTATTCAGTGAATGATTACTTATCTTGAGGTGGAATATCATTCTTAGACTTAGGCGGGACTTCATCCTAAGACCTAGATACATTAATTCTGTCATAATTAAAGCATCCGCATAAAGCATCCTTATTTGATGATTATAATCTATCTTAGGGATTAAAGCAATGGTGATCTTGTTAAACCCTAGCTCATAGAGACTTTACCTACTTACTACTTAACGATGATTTATACACTAGTAGTCTACTTGTCCAACTATCCAATGTAATCAGAACGTTATTTGTTGAAATATCTAGGTTCAACCATGGGGTGGGGGGGGGGGGGGGGGGGGGGGGGGGGGGGGGGGGGGGGGGGGGGGGGGGGGGGGGGGGGGGGCTATCTAACTTGTTCAACTAAACCAAAGGCAATATATTGAATCTAGTTAAGACCGGGAAGCGTATCCTAGCTAGCGGATCTAATAGAACAATATTTGTGTATACCTATGATTCTAGATTACAACATCACTTATATGGAGAAGCTAATCCCGGCATCTAGATTACTTGGTTCGTATCACTAGATCCAGTTAAATGATAGGTCACATACAAAAGCACATAAACAAGTATGAATTGATAAACATAAACAAGCATGCAACGATAAATTAAGCAATCGAGATATAAACAAAACCAAACATTCAGATCTTCCTAATAATGGCTAACACCCGAAAGTATTATCCTTCAAACATCATAATTAATACAAGAGTAATTGTTTTAGCCAAGGTAAACTAACCGAGTTAACGAATGATACAAAAAACTAAACGATTACAAAAGTATAAGAAATTACACGTTGTCTTCTATGGATTGGAATGCGTTGCAAGACCTCTTCTGCTCTTTTTCTCCTCTGAAAATTGACTTTTGTGATTTAGGTATCGAGAATATGATTTAGCACACTTAAAACTTGTTTTTGAGTTTTGTATTTATATGGTCTGGAAGTCGGTTCGATACAGCGTATCCAAGGGATTGGATATGGCGTATTGGAGTTTATTGGAGTAGGGTTCATGCTTGATATCTTCCAGAATCTTCACATACTATATCTTGAATACGGTGTATTAAGCTTCTCTGGATACAGCATATTGAGCTTGTCTCCTTTTTGGTCTTTGGTGAGTGTAGGCACGGATACGCCGTATCTTCCTTGATGGATACGGCATATCAGTAGTATGAATAGTAAATCTTCAAAATATCATCGTTTAAGCTCCAGAATGCGCGCCTTTTGCTAATATTCACCAAGTACTCCATAATTACTGCAATTCTCAAATATAAACGATTAAGTAACAATTCTTTGCAATAATTATACAAAATGGGTTAAATACATGGGATAAATGATGCTATAAAATAGACGTTATTTGATGTCATCAAATATCCTCCCACTTGAATCCTACTTGTCCTCAAGTAGCCTTTAGAAGTCTATAAAAATGTATCCCTAAAGATATTTTCCGTTAAAGCATTTATTTGATCTATTACAAGTACACAACCAAACACCTCACAAAATAGGAAGATGAAAACACTTAAATCACTCAACTAATCTATGTGGTAACATGTAACTAATTCACTCAATTGCTCGGTCGTGATGAGTATTCTATCATAAGCTTGGCAAGGATACACATCTCCACCGCTAAAGCTAAGGAGTAACAAGTTTATAAAGGTAAATATGGGTTTTTAAGATAAGGCTTAGGGTTGATCATTCTACAATCTTTCACCAAAAGTACCGCTCCAACAAGGAAGCTGAAGCACACATACATGGCCGTAACGACGGAATAGACATGTGTGTTCGATCACATCCTCTTTCGAATTTAACCAACTGTTAGGATGAAGAATGATATATGGTAGTGATCTTCTAACTTTCACCAATAGTAATAAACCAACAAGGCAGCTGAGATATGCATACATGGCCGTAACGACGGAATAGACATGCATGCTCGATCAAATCCTCATTCGCGTAAATAAAAATTATGAAAAAAATAGATTAAGTCTACAATACAAGTGCTAGACACTTTTTACCGACCGTTACCATGATAAAGACACAACTATATACAACGTATTGTATCAGAGAAAAAAAAACAACAACCAAGGTTGGATCTCGTTCCCGTAACGGTCAACTTCCCAAACATCCCATACTTTACATACTTTACAAGGTAAGCGACGATATCTTCCACTTTGTACAATACTCTACATCGTCGATTTGTATCAACGATTAATCAAACCTTCGTGTAATTCCTTCGGTAGTTGCGAAACGATTATCTTCAAACTTTTTCTTCTCTTTTTTGTTGCAATTTTTCTAATTTTTTTGTTTTTTTTTGCTAACACTATACTACAAAACTCAATGTAGTTTCACCATCTTCACGATCATAATAATTCCGGATAATTCATTTGATAATTCCTTCATTCTTCGGACGTACCATTAATTGCGATTGTAGTAAAAATACACGAGTTTTGACTATAATATACATTCCCATTTGCGATGTGCAAATTTCTTCCAACCGTACCAAAGATAGAAAATTTTCGACACAAGACTCGGAAAATACAAACTTTACACTTTAAGCAACTAGCAACTGTAAAATAAACTTAATCTAACAGGGTAGGCTAAGGTGTAACGAAACAAATAATTGGTGTAGTTCCTAAAGGATTGGCTCTACGGGTTGTTCTAGGGGTATCTTACTCTTAAAGTGAGAGTAAACAAAGGGTTTATATGGGGGTTAACTAACCAGTGTAGTTAGTTAATAAGCAACATGTAAAGGCGATTTGGGTGTAATCCTAAAATTTACCAATTTAAACAAGTTACTCCATCTAAATCTATAGTACTCATTATTGCGGTCTCGAATAGATATACCAAGCCAAGTTCTAAAGTCTACTACATCACCGGCACACTCATATTTTATGGAATTTGGGTAAACATTTGGAAACGGATAAGGTTAAATCCTCACAATATCTAACAAGGGTTATTGTGTGCGGGTTATGTATCAAGTAATTTCACATTATGCTTGATTTTTTTTAAATTTGAGCATAATTTAAGCATTTTAGTGTGAAAATTAGGACAAGTAAACATTCTAATTCCATCCCCCACTTGAATTATACAACGTCCTTGTTGTATAGATAAAACATTAAATACGGGAATTAAAAAGAATTAGAATGAGAAACTCCCCTGATATTTGCTCGGTAGATTCTCCATGTTGAGTTTATTGAGCAAGATTGTGTTGAACAGCCGCCTTGAAGTTTCAAGACTCCAACACTTCAAGATCTCCAGATTTGTAAATTCTCCACCAATATTCGTCGATATTTCTTTGCTTCCAAGGTCCTGTATAAAACATAGGAAAAACGTGTGCATTCCTATCTTGGTACCTACGGTTAATTTAAACTAAACTAAACAAACTAAATACGGGTTAGTCTGGTGAATACGTCGTATCATGAGCATGAATACGCCGTATTGCCAGAACTGACAATAATGTTTTTAAAGTGCATAAAAAGTAAAGACTGATAACGTTACAGACAATCAATACGCCGTATGGTATGGAGGGAACGCCAAAATGGGATGTCTGGAGAAGACAGTCTCGATAAAATTAAATAACATCTGGGTTGTTTCTATGGAAAGCACTTTTGTTTTACAGCGAAGACTTTAAGTTAGACTTTTCCTTCAGCTTCTCCTTTCATTCCATCCATGTACTCTAATGTCCCTGCGTGGTGAGCCTTTCATCCATCTTCGCATCTCGTTTTAATCGGTCCTAAATTCATACATCCTTTGTAGAACCCCTTAAGCTTTGCATGGATGCATGGGATTCCATTCACTCATCTTCATTACTACCTCCTTAATTGGTGGGATCTTGTTGCATTGCTCATTTGTATGGTATTTAAACCTCGGATGTGATCGCGTCATTTGGTAAGTTACTTCATCATTACCATTGTAAATGGTAATCATCCCTTCGAATCGTCTTGTTTTAATTCCAACATCTCTTAAAAATGGTTTACCAAAAATAACATCGCCCATTCCTTCATCACGATAAGCATCTATATTTTCTAAAACTGCAAAATCCGTCACAACAGAAAAGGTTCCAACAAAAAATAGCACATTCATTAAAGCTCTACAACATTATTCCCTTTTAACACCATCTTATCTTTCATTATAGAATTATGAAACTTTTTGGACATTAAATTGACATACAATAATGGGAAAAAGTTAGCATGTGTAAATTCAAATCCTATCATGCAAGAAAACTTTAAGTTGTGAGCACAAAACAATAACTAGGGTAATCATCAATTCCAACATTAAGTTTCATCAATCCCTACCTAGATTCCTCAATTACCTTCACCTTCCTAATGGTTTTACAAATCATCTTCTTGATTTCTCCTAAGCTCAAATAGTTCATTTAGATCATTGAATTCAATGTAATCCTCCAAGAAAGGTCTAATGATTTATTAATCACCAAAGTCTCTCCCATTATCCTAACTTCTAAATCAAGTTCCATTCTTTCTCTCAAACTTAGCATGTAGACCCTCTTAATTAAACTGCTAGCAGTTTTAACACTTGTAAAAACAATCATTTCTTCCCCGACCCTTAAAGTAATCTTTCTTTTGTAAACATCAGTCTTAGCAATGGCGGTAGACAAAAATGGTCTTTCAAGGATCAAAGGCACTTTGATATCCTCGGGCATATCTAGAATTATAAAGTCTACGGGGAAAGTAAATTTACCAATTCCTACTAGTACGTTTTTAGCTATTCCTTTTGGATATTTTACAGTCCTATCTGCTAATTCAACTGTCAACTTAGTGTGAGCTAATTCGCCTAATCCTAAGTTAAGGTAGGTTGAGCGAGGCATAACACTAACGCTTGCTCCTAAGTCAACAAGGGTATTATCAAAGCATACTTTATTAAAAAAGCAAGGTAAAGTGAAACTCTCTGGGTCTTTCTCCTTTTGGGGTATGGATTGTGAAGCTTCAGAGTAAGCTTCCGAGAATTATAGTCCATATGATCCCTTCTTTTCTTCACAGTAGTAATCATTCAAATGACTTGAAAATAGAATCGTCGTTTGTCTTGTCTCGTACATCAGTGTACGGTTCTGTCCATTGAATACGGCATATTAGGAAGATCCAATATGACTTATCGGGTATGAATCAGCTTCAATAGTAGTTGAAATTGACTTTATTTGATCTCTCGGGTTTGCTTCAGTAGAGCTAGATAGACTTCCAAATCCTCTTTCTTATAGTACCTTGCTCATTTTCCCGATTTGGATTTCTAAAGTTTCAACAGATGCTCCTTGGTTTTGAATGGCAGCATCCGTTGAAGCTCGGATTTCTTTAATTAAATTGGAGTTTTCTTCTTGTCTCTTTGCTGATTCACTCATGAATTTTCTCAGGGTATCTTCCATAGATTGCCTTCGTTCTTGGTATGAAGGATTCGCATTGTTCCGTTGATAGAATCCTGGAGCTGTTGCTTTATATCCCCCTCCTTAAAAACGTCCACCAAATTGCGTGTATTAAGCTTCTTCTAGGGTTTTCCCTTTTTCTTTGAGTGGGCAATATTTGGTGTAATGGCGTCCTTTGCATTGTTCGCATCCAACTTGAGTAGCATAGACTTTTTCATTCACTTTCTTGATCTCTCTTCTTAGATTATTGAGTTGTGCTTGTATAGCTGCCAATCTGTCAGAAGTTTCAATAATTCTTGACCTAGATGTTCCATTGTGCCATTTTTGAGAGTATTCAGCCATTTCTTGGATGGCTACCTTTGCATCAGTAACAGTCTTTGATGCCCCTCTTGAGTCAAGAATTTGTCGAGTAGGAATTCCCAATCCATTATAGAACAAAATTACCTCCTGTATCTCCGTTAAATAGTGTTGAGGACACTTCATCAAGAGTTCTTTAAATCGCTCCCATGCTTGGTAAAGGTTTGCATCTGGTTCCTGCTGAAAGTTGTTGAATTCCTCCATCTTCTTTGCAGTTCGAGCAGGTGGGCAATATTTGTTCAGAAATTTTGTTTTAAGACCATTCTAAGTTGTAATCGAACCACTTCGTTCGTTTCTTAGCCAACGGCTTACGGCTCTAGTTAAGGACATAGGGAATGCTCTGAGCA
This sequence comes from Tanacetum coccineum, assembly GCA_026074375.1. Lineage (NCBI taxonomy): Eukaryota > Viridiplantae > Streptophyta > Magnoliopsida > Asterales > Asteraceae > Tanacetum > Tanacetum coccineum. The sequence goes on from BQNB010041556.1 coordinate 27,431, forward strand.
TCACTTGGTCTATATTAATATTTGGAATGTGGAATAGATCGACGATCTCAAGAACTTTCTCAATGTGTTCGTTCGCATCTTCATGATCTGAACCGCTGAAGGTGTTAGTCCGTAGTTCCTTGAGAAATTGGCCCTTCAGTTCAAAGTTATCCTTATCTTCAATTTTGGGCCTAACAACCCCTGATCTATAGTCAGCTCGGGTCTTGCTCATGTACTGCTCCATAGTTTCCGCCATTGTTTTCGTAACTTCTTCCTTTGAGTATTCTTGGTCAGAAAGTAAATTGAAATCAGGACGATCTCAATTCGTCAAGACTTAGTGTCTTGAAGTGTCTCTTAGATGATCGAAATTCTCGTTCAGGTTCTTTGTAAGGTGTGAATAGTTCGTTAGTAGAACTCCTTGTCATGCACTACCTGTAACAAGGGATAAACAATCAATATGATAGGCTCTTTTGGATAGAAATTTTTTTAACATGGAAATCAAATAAAAAAAATTAGATTTTGATTCTGTTCCAGATGATCGATACGCCGTATTCAATAGAATTGTATACGCCGTATTAATCTGTTGAATGAATACGCTGTATTGGATAGAAAGTTGGATACGCCGTATCCAATGAAAGTGGATACGCTGTATCGAGTTATCAACCAGAACAGTGTATTAGCAAAACAATTAAATTAAACACACAAATATACAAGCAAACAATTAAACTAACAAATATACAAAATATACATAATATACAAGAATATACACTAATCTAATTTACACTACTTTTAAGGGTTAGATCTAATCTAATGTTAAAAACCAAAACATAAAATAAAAATCAAGATTAATTTTCACTCCCCGGCAGCGGCGCCAAAAACTTGATGTGTCGTTGTGTGGTGTTTATTTATGATAGTTCAAGTTTTAAATTTATTTTTTGCCGACTTAACCAAAAACAACACTTTAACGGGCAGTGTACCCGGCCGGTGGTAGATTCGTGGTAAGTAGGGTGTCAAACACTTGAAGTGAGGTTAAATCTCTCAATTTATTTATATTTTGGTTTATCTAATCTAAGTTAATGCTAATCTAAGTCAAACCTATGCTAATCCTATGTTAGTTCTAATCCTAATTCTAACAGGTAAAAGGGGGGTTTCAGCCTGAGAGACTGGCAAGGGGTTTGTTTGGTGACTACAATCAATTCAAGACACTTTAACCCACACAAGCAAATTAACAGAAGATAAAAGAGCGGTCAAGCCTTATGATAGAAAACTGTATTAGCCATCATTAATCCGATTAGAAGTTGGTTTGTTTATTCAGTGCAATGATTACTTATCTCGAAGAGGCATATCATTCTTAGACTAAGGCGGGACTTCATCCTAAGACCTAGACACATTAATTCTGTCATAATTAAAGCATCCACATAAAGCATCCTTATTACCTGATTATAATCTATCTTAGGGATTAAAGCAATGGTGATCTTGTTAAACCCTAGCTCATAGAGACTTTGCCCACTTACTATTTAATTACGATTTATACACTAGTAGTCTACTTGTCCAACTATCCAATGAAATCAGAACATTATTTGTTGAGTTATCCAGATTTACCTACTAGTCAACATGTCCAATAAACCAAAGGCAGTTTTTGTTAACTAGTTAAGCCATAAGCGTATCCTTAGCACAATTTTAGAAGGATAATATTTGTGATCCTATGGTTCTAGATGTATAAATCACTATATAGAGAGCTATCTCGGCATCTAGATTACTTGGTCCGTATCACTAGATCCAGTTGAATGATAGGTCGCATACAAAAGCATGTAAACAAGTATGAATTGATAAACATAAACAAGCATACAACTATAAATTAATCAATCGAGATCTAAACAAAACTAAACATTCAGATCTTCATAATAATGGCTAATACCCGAAGGTATTAGCCTTCAAACCTCATAATTAATACAAGAGTAATTGTTTTAGCCAAGGTAAGCTAACCGAGTTAACGAATGATACCAACAACTGAACGATTACAAAAGTATAAGAAATTACACGTTTGTTAATACAAATAATGTCTAAAAACATTATTTATATTTTTCGACCTCTCAACGTTTTGATAATAACAAAATGTAAAAACGTTTACGATAAAATTAAACGTTTACGATAAAATTAAACGTTTATAAATTATTAATCATAAAATTCCATTTTTATGTTTGTATCACTTTAAGGTATGAACAACAATTCATTAGCAGATTAGTGATCAAGAAAATATTTTTGTCTTATCCATTACATTTTTACAAAAGAATTTCACAAAATTAATTATACAAAATATTTTCTAATTAAAAGAAAAGTTTTATTAAAAACTTAAAATTCAAATTTTCCCCCCAAAACGAAAGCTTTTATACCAGATACAACATTCCCCACAAAAAGACAAAAAAGGGAGCGTAGTCTACTAGGCGGCCCCTTTATAGGCCAGGCGGCCCCTTTATAGGCCTGGCGGTCCCTTTATAGGCTTGGCGGCCCCCAGATATATCTGGGACCGTCGGGACTACCGCCCGTGACAGTTGGATTTTCCTGCTTAAAAATTCTGCTCCATTCCTTGCAGAAAATTAGACCTCTTTGCATGAATTTTCTCACACTTCTTTCTCTCACTAAATATCTTGATCACTAACATCTCTTGATCTTGTTTCAAATGATCTAAACTATTCTTCTCATCGCTACCCTCTCATTCAAGTGCAAGAGAAGAACACTCGTATTCGCCAAGATACGAAGTGTTGATTAGTGATCTCTCCTATTTTCTTCTAAGTATCAAATCTATATTGTAATTATCTTGTGTCTTTGTATGATTTGGATGTTGTGTAAATCCGATAGTGTAGATTTAGTGATCGTGTAGTGATTGTGAAGTGGTAGATTGGTTCTAGCTAAGATTAGGACTCGCCATTTAGCTTAGTGTCAAAAAATAACGTAAGCGACATGTAAACAATTTTCTCCGCCTGAAGGGAGCTTGTTTACATAGTGAAATCTCGAGTAGGATACTCGGGAAGTGGAGTAGGGTGAAGAAGAGCTTCGTAGCCGAACCACTATAAATCTTGGTGTCTTGGTTTGATTGTTCCTTCTCGCATCTCTTTATATTGTTGTGATTGTTATTTACTATTACTTTAGATATTTACTTGGTTGATTCGTATTGTTGGCTGATTAAACATACTACTCGAATCTAAGTATTTTGAAAGCAAAGTTCTAAAACAAAAACAAACCCGTAAACTATTCAACCCCCCCTTCCAGTTTCCACAATTGGTATCCGAAGCCAAGATCACTCAAGATTTTTAAAATATACTGTATTTTAAAGCTTGGATTGATCTATGGATTCCTACAAAATTTCTAGAAGGGCAATCTATGCAAAGACCACCACTTTTTGAAAGTGATAGTTTTATTTATTGGAAAAATATATTTGAGACATATGTTAAATCAAAAGATCTAGATCTTTGGCATGTTATTACCAACGGTGATTTTCAACCTGTTGAACAAAATTCAGAAACCAAATTAGATGAGGTTATCCCTTTTAAAAAACAAAGTGATGATCTTAAAAAGAAACTTGCGAAAAATAACAAATCTAAAATGGTTATTTATAATGCTTTGCCTAGAAAAGAATATGAAAGAATTTTCATGTGTAATACGGCAAAATAAATTTGGAAAACATTGTTAATCACCCACCAAGGTAATAGTCAAGTCAAAGATAATAAGATCGACATTTTGGTTCAACAATATGAACAATTTGTCATTTCCAAAGACGAACCTATAGATAGTGTTTTTGCTAGATTTAATACTATTATTACTAGTCTAAAAGCTCTTGATGAAGGTTATTCTAGCAAGAACTATTTTAGGAAATTTCTTAGGGCTTTACATCCTAAATGGAGAGCAAAGGTCATGGCAATTAAAGTGACGAAAGATTAACATCACTATCTCTTGATGACATTATTGGGAAACCTCACATTTCACGAAATGTCATCAAAATAAATTCAGAAATAGTAAAGGCAAAGTTGAAAAGGAAATATCTTCTTTTAAAGACAAGAAAGAAATCTAGTGATGAAGATTGTTTGACTTCCGGATGTAGAAGACGAAGAATATGCCATGTCGAGAAGAGACTTCAGAAGTTCTTAAAGAGAAGGGTAGATTTGTAAGACACCTCAGAACGACAAACAAGATGTCTTCAAAGAAGTAGAGACGACAAAAATGGTAAAAGTGATAGAAAATACTTTAGATGTGGCGACCCGAATCATCTAATTGGAGAATGTCCAAAAGAATCGAAAGACGAGAACCAAATAGCATGTGTCAGAGGTTCTTGGAGTGATAGCGGTGAAGAAGATGATGAGAAAGTTAATAACGAAACGTGTCTAGTAGCTCAAGCATCAAGTGAGGTATGTTTCGAATCCTCCTACTTTAGTGATGAGAACTCGTCAATAGATGACTTAGTGCTAGATAATGAATATGATTAATGTGCAAAATTGAGTTTACAAGATTAATCACTAAAAAAACAAAAGATTAAAAAGCCACTAGAAATTTATATATAAAAAAGAACTTAGTGTTCTAAAGGAAAAAGTGTCTACACTTGAGAAAAAACGAAGGGAGTTGGAATCTGAATGGGTTAAAGTGCATATGCTTAAAATTAAGAATGAAAAACTCAAAGAGGAAGTCACTAGATTAAATAAATTTGAAAAGAGCACACAATGTCTAAATGAAATGTTAAGTAATCAAAAACCCTCTTGTGAAAAATTGGGTTTAGGATTTAATTCATTTGAAGCATCATCTAGTGGAACTAAAGAAATAAAATTTGTGAAAGCTCAGAAAAAGGCATCTTCTAATGGAGGTCCCATAAATATAAGCTACCCCTAAAGTGTTCAGGCGGCCCCCAAAACAATTATGGGACCGCCACCAGTTAGTACACCTGGATCTGAGAAAAATGAGTCTTTTTAAAAATCTATTTTGGGTCCTAGACCAAAACACATAATAGTAAACAATGTAAGAGTTCCCGTTGCTAGTGATAATGAAGTTAAGCAATTCTATAAGCCATTATCAAAACACAGAGTTGGATTTTTAAACCAAATATTGATCAAAAACTCACCACTAGGAAGAGTCATAAATAATTATCATCGTCCTAAAACACCAAAACCAAAAAGAAACATTGGTCGACAAAATCAACCTCGTGGTTTTCCTGTAACTTGGAACTACTTCCCACGTCAAAGTTACATGCCATGGGAAATGTGTCTTCCATTTCCACATTACAAACCATTAAATAAAATGTAAAGGGAGTTTAGCACTTAAAACTTGGACCATGAGATTTGTGGGAACAAATGGTTGAAGGTGTTGCCTTATATAAATAGATATGCCTTGGAGTCGACTTGGAACCTGATGAATGGATAAAGGATAGCGAATCCTCCAAACACATGACAGGTAACCGAAAGCTCTTCTCAACCTACAAGGCATACAACGAAGGTAATGTTATTTTTTGAAGCAATCTTCGCGGTAACATCATTGGCAAATGTACGATTTCGAATGACTCTCTCTAAATAGATAATGTAGAACATGTAGATAACTTAAGATTTAACTTATTAAGTATAGGACAAATATGTAATAATAAGTATAGAGTAACTTTCTCTGAACATGATAGTGAAATCACTAAGGATGGTAAGGTCATAGGTAGAGGTATTAGGAAGAAAGGCTTATATATGATGAAATTAGGAAATAAGCCTAAAGACTAAATTTGTCTAGCAACGATTGATGAAAACTCCACTTGTGGCATAGGAGATTAGGTCACGCAAATATATGTCTCATTTAATCGTTAGCATCTAAGGAATTAGCTAGAAACTTACCTAAGCTTAAGTTTGATCAACACTTCTGTGATGCTTGCAAAATTGAAAAACAAGCTCACGCTAGTCACAAGGCTAAGAATATAGTCTCAATGACTAGATGCTTAGAACTTTTTCATATGGATCTCTTTGGTCCATCCGCCGTACGGAGTTACGGAGGAAACCGTTATACCCTAGTCATATTAGATGACTACTCTAGGTATACTTGGACTAGATTCCTTAAGGACAAAACCAAAGCCTTCGATCAATTCGAGATATTTAGTAAGAAAATTCAAAACCAATTAGGATGTACAATAGTGTCAATAAGAACCGACCACGGTCGGGAATTTGATAATGATGTGCAATTTGGAGAGTTTTGTAATGCCAGTGAAATTACACATAACTTCTCAGCTCCACGTACTCCTTAATCAAATGGCGTGGTTGAAAGGAAAAATAGGACACTTCAAGAAATGAGTAGGACTATGTTGAATGAGCAATCGTTACCATAAAAGTTTTGGTGTAACGCAGTAGATACTTCAACATACATTCTCAACCGAATCCTAATTAGAGCCATCTTAGGAAAAACACCTTACGAACTCTTGAGAGGTAGGAAACCTACTCTTGATTACTTTAGAGTGTTTGGAAGCAAGTGCTTCATTTTAAACACTAAAGACTACATTACAAAGTTTGACCCAAAGTCATACGAAGCTGTCTTTTTAGGATACTCCCAAAATAGTAAAGCATACATCATCCTTAATAAACATACTAGGAAAGTCGAAGAATCACTCAACGTGACATTCGATAAAACTCCTCCACCCTCTAAGACATCACCCTTGGTGGATGATGACTTAGATGAAGAAGAAGCAGTTAAGGTTACCGAAAAGAAAAACTTAGAAAATGGCATTGAGGATGAAACTTTAGAGATTGACGAAATAGTCAATATTAAGGAATCTAGGAACCATCCATTAGAAAATGTCATAGGAAACCTAAACCAAAGAACCCTTAGATCACAGCCTCAAAACCAAGTAACTTCTTTTGTTTTATATCAACTACAGAACCTAAGAATGTGAATGAAGCCTTAATGGATGATAGTTGGATAGTCGCTATGCAAGAAGAATTAAATCAATTCATTGCTAATGATGTTTGGGAGTTAGTTCCACAAGCTAAGAATATGACAATTATAGGAACTAAGTGGGTGTTTAGAAATAAGTTAGACGAGAACGGTATTGTTCTCGAAATAAGGCTAGGTTAGTTGCTCAAGGCTATAATCAACAAGAGGGCATCGATTATCATGAAACTTATACCCCAATTACTAGACTTGAGTCAATTAGGATACTATTAGCCTATGCTTGTGCTTTAGACTTTAAACTATTCTGAATGGATGTAAAAAGTGCATTCCTGAACGGTTTTATCAATAAGGAGGTATATGTGGCACAACCTCCAGGATTCATTGACTTTGAAAAATTGGATCATGTTTATAAACTAAAGAAAGCTTTATATGGTCCTAAACAAGCACCCAAAGCTTGGTATGATAGATTAAAAGCTTTCCTTGTTAAACATGAATATAAAATAGGAATGGTAGATAACACTCTTTTTACTAAGAAAAAAAATTCAAACCTCATCATCATTCAAATATATATCGATGACATCATATTCGGTTTGACTTGTCAAGACATGTGTGACGAATTTGCTAAAATCATGCATGACGAGTTAGAGATGAGCATGATGGGCGAACTTAACTTCTTCCTTAAACTACAAATAAAACAAATAGAAGATGGAATTTTCTTTAATCAATCTAAATATATTAAAGAAATGCTTAAGAATTTTTCTTAGAAGAATCTAAACCAATGAAAACCCCTATGTCCTCCGATACCAAACTCACAAAAGACGAAGAGTGTGAGTCGGTATATAGTACCAAGTATCGAGGCATGATAGGTTGATTATTATACCTAACAGCAAGTAGGCCTGATATCATGTTTAGTGTTTGCCTTTGTGCCCGCTTCCAAGAGGCTCCCAAATACTCTCACCTTAAAGCAGTTAAACGTATCTTCTGATACATTAAAGGCACTACGCACTTAGGATTATGGTATCCTAAGGGGATCAGCATAGAAACAGTAGTATATGCCGACTCTGATCATGCAGGAGATTATGTGGATCGAAAGAGCACTAGCAATATTTATACGTTCGTGGGATGTTGTTTGACATCTTGGTTCTCGAAGAAACAAACCGCTCTTGCTATATCCACTACCAAAGCCGAATACGTAAGCGCTAGAAAGGCATGTCAATAAGCACTACAGATGAAACAAGCTCTTATCGACTATGACGTACGACTCGACGACGTCCCGATCATGTGTGACAATAAAGGCGTGATTGACCTTAGCAAAAACCCGGTGCAACATTCTCGAACCAAACACATCGAAATTAGTCACCACTCTCTTCGTGATAATGTCCAAAAAGGACATATCTCAATCGAAAAAGTGCCGTCTATCGACAACATCGTCGACATTCTTATGAAACCCCTTAAACGTGAATCGTTTAACTATCTACGTCTTGGTTTAGGAATGATGGAACAAATTCCATAAATCACATTAGTCTGCTTCTCCTTCTTCTGTCTCAATTTTAGTTCGTGTTCTACTCCGTGTCGTGACAACTTAAATACTTCATCCGAAGTATCTTAAGCATTTTAATTCGTGAAATGCAAATTAAAATGTCACTCCTATTTGTAAATTTTTTGTTAAAAACTGAGTCCAAAACCCCTCACTGAGGGCGGCCCCCCAATATACCTGGGACCGCCAAGCGATATGGGACCGCCATCAGCAGACACTAAATCTGAACACTTAATGAAAAAAAATTCAAAACACAAAAACAAACACCCCCTTTCATATCTGCAGCGACGAACACAAACACAACACCCCAAAAACTCAAAATCAACCACTAAAACTATAATTGAATATCAAATCAACACCTATAATCACTCACAACATCTTAAAGATCATCAATTGTAAGTCATTTTATCTATTTTCTTTCAATTTGAGTCTAGGGTTCATGATGAACACTCAAATTAAAATTGGAAATTTTTCATTTTTCTTTCAATATTGTACAATTAAGACTACTAGGATACAATGTATAATTAATATGCTTCCCGTAGACATAGAATTTGCATACATTGGTGAATTTGTTGAAAATTTGATTTCAAACCAAAATCCCAATTTTATTTTCAAATTACTCACGTTAGGAACATAATGAAATTGTTGTTATGCATTGTCACACTTAAAAATGTTTTCAAACACATGCATAATGATCTCATAAACAAAGGTCAAGATACATAATTCATGTGTATTTTTCAACATGTTTGGATGAGCAAAATCAAACTAAGGAGCGTTTGGATTAACTCTTAAGATTTTAATTTTTAGGCCAAGTTAATCGTTACTTCACATTTGTTACATCTAGACACACACTAGGCATGAACTCAAAATATCAACACATATGTAAGAGATTAAAATATGACTTTAATTGTTTTATTTTAGGTAACAATGCCTCCAATTACCGCACTAGATCATCAAAAGACCCGAAACTACATTCCACTCATATCAAATGAATTTAATCAACCATTACGAAACACAATTGCTAATCTTGAAAAACGATATTTTCATGAGGGTAGGGTTGTGAGTCAAAACTTTGAAAACATAAGTCACATACGTGCTAAGTTTGACTCAATTGATTTCGATTGTTTGTTGAATATAAACGAACAAATTATTCCTCGTTTTGTTCTCGGGTTCTATAGTCAACTAACTTTTGATTATAACTCCACGGGTTATTTTGTGGTCAACTTTGTTATACAAGGTAAGTCATTCTCTCTCACTCTTGAGGAATTCAGTCAAATCTTAAAAATACCATTCAAAGGTCAAGTGTCACACACCGACATGTGGTCACTCGACTACTTGTCAATAAGTGTTCCTAGTAAAGGTCGTTATAAAACCACTCCTCCGTCTTCAAGTGTCGTCAAGTCTTTCATTCAAATTCCTTGACAAGGTCAAGTCACTCGTACTAAAAACAAGAAAACCATTGTCAACGACAAAAATGAAATCCTAACTCGCTAAATTCAACCTCATATAAAACCATGGGTAGATATCATTCGTGAAAACGCCATTTGTCTAGGAGGTCATAAGGATCATGTCTCCGCGTGTCTTTATCATATGCTTTATTGCATTGAAACCTCCACTTAATACAATCTAGCATTCTTCATTCTCAAAAGAATGGAAAGGACTCGAAGTAAACCTAAGGAACTCTTACCTTATGGAATTCTCTTGACTAGATTGTTCAAACATGTTATGTCCGTCTTTCCCGAGCTAGCAATTGATCGCTACATCTCACGTGATCAAGTCATACATCCCTTTGGAAATCTAAAACACGTGATAGGTTCTTTGATCATTTAAGCTCGAGGTTGTTTAGACCTCATCTAGGATAATATAGTAACAATGATATAAATTGCACAACGGAAATAATAAACACAAATCAAAGTTACTTCAAGTTTTTTCTTTATTAATCAACACATTCCCAAATACTATTTGATCAGAATAGATCGGTTACTCTAACTAGTAACAGGGATCAAAGATCCTTGAGGCTAAACTCTAGACAGACGTCTACTACTAACTATACAAACATGTACACACATACGTTTTCTTTAGTCGACTCTCATTGAGAATACACATTTTTCTGGATGCCTAAAACAATATGCCTAGACCTCCTTTTATAGCATAAGGAGTCAAGGCTTACATGGAAACTAATAAAAGATATTAATGAGAGAATCAATTAATTATTTATCTTTATCTTCTTATTAATATGCATCTTTATCTTCTATTTGACCAAATCTTCATTATCTCCTACATCTTGTAGAATCCCATAATAACAACTTTGTTTTGTCTTATCAACTCAAATATAATTCCCAACAATCTTCCCCTAGTTGATAATGACAAAACCAAATAAGCTCGAACTTTCCCTGAAGTTAATATACGAATGAAAACTTCCCCTTAAGCTATGCAATTCCACCAAGGCTCTATAAGTTGCAAATCATCAAATCTTCTTCCCTTTTTTGTCAATATCAAATAGGAGACTAAAGTATGCAACTTTGATCTTCACAACTACGAACCAATATTACACTTCTAATCCAAGTATTCCAATGACCCAAATTTCCCTCCATTACGCACCTTAAGAAAAATGAACTTGAGCAGTAGAAACTTACACTAGTAGTAGTAACAAAGATTAGAAGTAGTAAAAACATTCACCTCGATGTAGCATATAAATGGTTGAACATTTTAACATTAAGCTTCCTTTGAAACCCATATGTTAACCATTTCTTGAATCTTCAATTCTGTAGGCTCTATGTAATGATTACTGATGAAGAAAACTAAGTATAACGAACTTGATGCTGAAGTAGAATAACTCAAACTTGTGTCTTATATCTTGCACTATCCACGTGACTTGAACGTATACCCAAAACCAATGTATAAGGTGATCGCAATCTCGTGACAATTGATCTCTTCTTAATGAGACACATAACAAAAGTAATAGCAATATTGTTCATTAAGCATCATAAGCTTAGATCAAACACCTTTGCTAGATTTGTCCAAGTCTTCGTACAAACGTTGTACAGCACGATCAAGGTACCTCTGCTAAAAGTATGATAAACACAAACCCAAATAATTCTACTTCACCGTCAAATAAGTGATAAATAACCTTCTTCGTAATCAATTGTAGCAAAGAAATCCAAAAATGAGCCATTTAAACTTTAAGAACATTTAAAACCATCCAAGAACCAAAATATGCCTTGTCCGATATCGAATAATACTAGCAGTATAAACTTCATTTCTCGGACGTCAAAGGAAGTATTAAAAACTTTCTCAGATGATGAAGGCAGTACAAACATATACGGGCAGTATTAATATTTAAGAAGCAGTATTAACTCCTCTAATAAAAGACTCCGGGCAGTATACTTTTCAGGCTGCCTAAATGTAATAGCATCATTAAAGAACTTACCAATAGCAACCTTGAGTAATATTCGATCCAAAACAACATAAACTTGTAGTCTAATCCAAAAGAGCAAAGCAAACACTTTCTCTTGAAAACGAACCAACCAGCAAGTCAATACATTCGTACCACATGGGCAACGAAAAGAAGATGACGTATTCATGGCACTAAGATCCTTCAAAAAGGGTCTCGGGTAGGTTTATGTTTCGTTTGTTTTGAGTCTTGAATCGAAACAAAGAAAGAGAATAACATGATTGTTATATTTCTTTCTTTATTTTTCGTATAGCAAAGAGAAGATTGTCTCAATATAGACCTATGATGATTTCCCATTCGCGTTTTGATCGATTTCAGTATCATACGAAAAACAAGAAAAACTAAGGTCATTTATCTATCGAGTCTTGTTGAACTTTGTTGGAGGAGATGGAGAGTAGATATTGTATTTGTAGAGTGGTGATTGATAAGTGACGAGGATTTAGGTTAGTAATTGTTGGATTGGTTGTGGATAATATGTAAAAGATGTGACGATGGGTATTATAGGTGGTGTTAGATTTGATTTTGATGGGGCTGAGATGATGTTGGATATATGTTGTTGATGTTGTTGGTCGATGTTGTTGTGGTATGATGTTCGAATCTGTTGTCTTCTCCTTTTCATTTCTGGTTCTTTCTTTTCTCGTTGATGGTTTAGACTCGACTCACTGAGTTGACCGGGTCAACTCGGTAATAACCGAGTTGACTCGGTTTGAGTCTTGGTTTAACAAAACGCAACCATGCCAGCAAAACGCAACCCATTAGACAAAACGCAATGATTGACAAAATTTTGGTCAGCATGTCGTTTCTATATTCATTATATATGGTCTTCAATCAAGCAAAACGCAACCACCAAAACGCAGTTGACCAGTCAAAACGCAGTTGACCGGTCAAACCGCAATGAGCTGTCACTTTTGTACTTTTTCTTAAATTGTGGATCTGGTTTTGTTCTTTCATCAAAACGCAACCACGAAATTTATACAAAACCCAGATTCGATTCTTGTCTTTTAAGCACCAAAAAAATAGCAGATGACAGAAACATATACCAACATGTGATTATCATTTTCTTGATATTTTTCACAAGAAAAAAAATCACGATGAACAGTAACATGAACAGTGATGAACAGTACATGCACAGTACATGAATAGTGGATGAACAGTAACCGGACATGAACAAAAAACACATGATAAAAAGTGACAGATTTGAAGACCAAATCGAGACCACCCGGACCATAAAAAATAAGCCGACCCAAGAATGTGGCCATGGCTCTTGATACCAATTGTTAGACTAAAAGAAATTCAGATCCGGTGGTCTTGGTGAATCAAACCAAGTAAAGATAGCCATGTTTTGTAGAGAGAGAGAGTAGAGGGAGAAACTTGTGAAAGTGTGTGTTTTTATTAAAATGAAAGTGAAAAATTACAAGTCTCAACCCCTCCATGGAAGCTATGGAGGGGTATTTATAGCCCATACTTAACTAAACTATGCACTATTGGCTAATTTAGTCCTTGCGTATGAACTATATAAAAGCTACGGTAATTCCGTAATATCGTCACATAAAATGAAATCCTAACAGATTAGGGTTTAATTAGGATCATATGGGTGTATTCGTTAGGGTTTAGATCGCGTTAGAATTTGATTTAGATTGGGGCAGAATTTAGGGCTGTGTTGTTTGGCTGATATCTCAATAATGGTAATAGCTTTTGTCAAGCTTCCAGTGCCTATGATGTAGCTAAGAGAGTCTAGTTTCTATAACATCTGGCCTCGAAGGTTTTTGAGGTGGGGAAGTCTTTCAAACGTTGGTTGCAAGAAAAGTTGTCAAAGCAGTAAATACGGGTCAGATCTAGGTCAGATTACCAGGTATAAAACCCCCTACTTAAAAATTGAATTTAGATTAGCCCTTTTAACAAAAAGAGTTTATTTTCCTATGTGTCTGTTAGAAATCCCCCAAAGGAGAGCTTCTTATTGAGTCTAAAGTTTTGAGTTTAGTCCAAACTTTTTATGTGCCAACTGATCCAATTGGACTGTTTATGAAGTGATTTTCTTAGGAAGTTACTTGTGCAATGAAAATTGGCTCTAAGGATCATGAAGGTAGTTAATATACTCAAATGAACATAGGTGATTTTTTTGTATGAATTACAGAGGTCATAATTATAGGTTTAGAGTACGTTAAGTCACTTAAAATTCTACATTTGAACAAATGTGACTACTAGTGAAACTTGTTAACCGAATGTAAGTGGGTATGGTGTCAGGTGACCCATGGGTTAATAGAACACCTTAAATCATCCATCATATGATTGTTACATGTGCATTAAGCTTTATTGGCTTAAAAGTTCTTCATCAAAGACTAAAGAAAGTCATGGACAGAGAAGCCTTGAACTAAAGAAGATGAACATCAAGTCTGAACCAATATTCAGCAAACATCAACAACAAATGATCAAAAAGTATATTCTTATTGTCTCTTTGTTGTAATTTAGTATGTAAGAAGAAGCCGTTATGCTCACTTACTACTAATTTACTTGGGTTATTTTTCTATCCAAATAGGAGGAGATTGTTGGGCCAATTCAGAGCATAATTGTCCCTTGTACATGATTTGTATGAAAAATATCCCAAGTGTAAAACAAGTCATTGAACTTAAATAAGTTCAGCGAGTCATTCTTAAGAAGTTCTTTAGAGTCTAGAAGAAAGACTCATCACAACCTGAGGCGGATCTCAGCGAGTAAAGAAAAGAACCAAGATCAGGATGATGGAGTCAGTGAGTATTGACAGATGACTCACTGACTCCTAAAGACCATCTCTGAATAAAGTCCTAAACATATTAGCGGGAACTTCCTAAAAGCAAAAAAATAATAGAAGACAAAAGGTATAAGAGGAGAGGCTTGTACTTTATTGAAGGTTGCTAAAATGAAGACAAAAAGTACAAGAGTGGTTACTTGATGTTGATCCCAACTTAAGATCGATTCCTTAGCTTGTAAAGGTTAAGTTACTTTGGATAGATCCAAAACAACTATGGTAGAAACTTTGTGAATACTAAAGAGTATGCGGAATCTACTCTTTAATACTTAGAAGAATATTAATGAAACAGTAAACTGTATAAACAATAATATCACTGAAAAGCTCCAATATTAATATTAATAATACGAGTACTTTGTGTAGTACTAGGGTTTACAACCTTGAAGCTATATATCAAAACGTATGAATGTGTGTGAATGTATATCAATAACCATAACCTAGGATCTCCTTTTATACACCAAGGAGTCCTTTACAAGATAACTACAAATCTTCTATAATTCTAATAGATAACTGCAAATCTTCTAACTTAATAAGATATACATATCTTTTACAAAAATATCTCATACTTATCCCATAAGTAATCTTGATAAACAATCTTCATCTTAATCCTTTCTCTTGTCTTTATCCTTCTAACAGTAGAAATTCTTTTAGCAGTTGTAACCTTTCAGCAGTTGTAACCAGCAGCATTAACTTTTATTCCAACAACACTAACTTAGCAGTATTAATCTCCAAGATCATCATGAAGCCTTTTGATCCCAACAATCCTCCCCTAAACTTGATGTTCATCTTCTGAATCTTCAAGTTTCTTGATTAAAAGCTTTATCTTTACTAGGAGGATGCATTCAAACACTTCTAGGATTCTTGACTTGTTTTGTCATGAGCTTAAGAAGTTGATAGCACATCTCATTCAAATGGTTAGTTTGAAGCTTCTTGTTGAGCATTTTTATGATTGTTGCAGGTGTAAGTGGATACTTTTTCTCTACCAGCATAAAGATATATAGATTCTAAAATCTCACAAAATGTACCCCACTTGAAGAAAATAGCTTCCAAACTGTCACTTTGTATCATTGTAGATTTCTCCATACTTCACTTTCTACATCAGGTTCAAACATCACTTTCAGATCACCCCATAACACTCTTTCATATGCCTCCTCTGGCCTTGTATTCCCATGTTTAGCTTTAACCAACTTCCAGAGTGTTTCCAGGTCTTCTTTGTTAATGTTTTAAAGCATCTTAATCATTGATGAGTACCTCCTTGAACTTCCATCTGCTCTTATGAGTTGAAAGTATCCCATCTTTCCTTCTTTGATGATTTTCTAATCAACAATTATTGGAGGCTTAGTGGCTAATGGTATAGCATCAACTGTTATTTCTTCTTCATCAACAAAAATCTCCATATGCTTTTTCATCTCAGCTTCTTCTTGATCACCATCTATCTTTTGCTTCTTAATTCTTTCTTGTTCTAGCTCTGTGCCTGCTCTTTTAGAACTGTTTTCTTCTGCTATTGTTACACTGCCTTCATCTTTCTCTTTACCTCCTTTCACCACTTCAGAATCCATAGATACAAATGAGTCTATCCAACCTATGGTTTTGTCAAAAGCCTTCTGAACTTCATCAAAGCTTTTGTTCTTTAACTGACTGTGAGTAAATGCAGCCATGTTCTTTAGATAGGTACACATTTGATTTCTCTTTTGAGCTTTGGTTGGTGCTTTTCTTCTCTGCTCTAAGTCTTGTAAAATGTTTCTCTCTTTTATCCATGAGCTCTACAAACAGCTTTGACTTTTCTTCAATAGTCAACTCTTCCTGCTCTTGTGCCTGTAATCTTGCAGCTAACTCATAATCTGCATTTATCATAGCTTGAACATTATCCCATTCAGCAATGTTTGCATCTTCTTCTCTTTTTTTGCAAGCTTCTCTTCTTCTTCCAATTCAGCATTTAACCGAGATTGAAGTTTTTGAGCAATTTCTTCATCAATCAAAATTTGATCTTTATTTTTCAAAGGCTTCTCAGGTTCTATCATCTCTGCCTTGCCTTTGTCTTTAGTTTGTAGAAGTTATGATGTTTGTGAAGATGATGTTGTTGTTCTAAATTCACTTGGCTCTTGAACTACAACTCCTCTAGCCTTGGGTCTTGTAACAGTAGTTGTAGTTGTTGTAGCAGCAGTTGTAACAGCCTTGGGTTTAGCTGCTTTGATCTCTATTAAGGTCTGAGCTAGAGTCAACTCATCAACAGTTGTTGTTGTAGCACTGACAGTAGTAACTTCAGTAGTACTAACTGCCTTTTCAACCTTAACTTCCTGTGCATCAAAAACTTATGTATCAAACATTAAATAATCATCATTCCTCCCCTGAGCCTCATCAACCAAAGTAACTTCTGCATCAGCATCAAGATCATCAATTTTCCTCCCCTGTTTGGATGCATCCTCCTGAGCACCCAAACCTTCATCTTCAGAGGAAACAACTTCTGTAGATCTACTAACCTTCCTTAACCTTTTAAGCCCTAGAGTTCTTGACTTATTCCTCCTTTCCAGCTTCTTGACTCTCCTTTTAAACTATCAATCTCCAGTGCTTGATTGGTCTTTGTAGTCTCTAGAGTAATAACTCTTTGTGATAAGCTGATACAAAGTTCCATCAATTCATTTAGTTTCAATCTATCCTCACCACTGATTAGTGGATCATTGGAATGTGTAGGTACACTTTCCACAATTTTAGTCTCATCTGCCATAGGTTCTGTAGGATCACTAGGTTGAGAAACCTCAGTGTTCTGTTTCTTGGTCTTCCTAGGCTTTTGCTTCTTTATTTGAGCCTCATCAGTGTTGGTCTGTAGTACACTGGGTTGAGGATCCCTTAGTGTCCGACATCCCTCACCCTCCCGCCCTCACACACTGTTTCCTTCTTGGTTGTGTGTCTCTTTGATGTGTGATGTAGATGGTTGGAATAAATTACGTTGGGAGTGTGTTGAGGATCAATTGGTATTTCTAAACCCTCACCTAATTCTTCAGGAGCTTGAACCATCATAGTTTAAAATAAAGGGGTAACTCTCCCAGAAAAACATTTTCCTTCTCTTTTTATATTAGCAAAGACCTTCTTAGTGTGAGAAGGTGTAACATAAATTTCTTTATGTTTGGTCATTCCTTCAACTTTTTTATCTAGGAACACTTGCACAAACCTTGGATACATTAGAAATTTAACCCCACCCTCCAAGTTCTTCACTATATTATCAAAAATGTACTTGGAAAAGTTAAGTTTTTGGTTTGTGGCAAGATAGATATAGCTGAAGCCATAGTGCTACTAAATTCGTTCCAAGCAGTAGTCTTAGCACTAAGGCATTGCAGAATAGTATAGATAACAAATTTCCATTGAGGTGAAAAGAAAGCTTTATAGAATGTAAGCTTTTGTGTAAGATTTTCATACCCCATGAGTGTCAGCTGTTCAAAAATTGTCACATTTGGAAGACATTCAGTACCTTCAGCATCTTTTAATTGAATAGCTCTTCTCACACTTGTCTCAGTGACGATCACCTTCTTCCCATCTACCAGGGCTTGTATTTGCACTTCCCCATTGACAGTTTTTGCCTTAGCAGTAGCCCAGAACTGCTTAATGCATGAAGTATAGATAATGGGATTCACCGTTAGCGTATATCTGATAGAACTTGCATTTAAAAAATCAATAATTCCCTCAAACCCATCACTTTCTTCGGGTTTCTCTAAAAATGCAACCAAATTATGAGTTTAAGCAAACTTTAGGTTCGACATTGTGTTGAGTTTTGATGATGAATGATAAAATTGAGTTAGGGTTTATGATTAGAGAGTATATCAAAGTGTAAAATCGATCGAATGAGTGATTGAAACCCTTAATTGAAGTATTTATGAAATCACCCTCAACAACATTAACTTGAACTAGCAGTACTAAGTTAAGCCTAACAGCATTAACTGACCCAGCAGTAGTAAGTTATGCCTGGCAGTATTAACTTAACCGGCAGTGGTAAGTTTATGCCTAACAACATTAACTAATACTGGCAGTAGTAAGTGTATGCCTACCAGCATTAACTTTGAGCCACTAGTATTAACTCTAATTTCGTTCTAAAAAGCATTTCCATCATCAATTTTGATTCTCACAAGCTCTCTTTGTGTTTTTATTCTTACTATATCTCTCGGTTCTTTTTCTCACTGAATCACTCTGTCTATTTTTATATCTCACAGCTCTTTTTCTGTTTTTCATTCTCACCATTTCTCTCAATTCTTTTAGCTCACAAAGTCACTCTTTCTATATTTGTTTCACACACCTCTCTTTCTATTTTTTAGCTCACTGTTTCTCTTAATTCTTTTACTCACCAATTCACTCTATCTGTTTTTATGTCACACATCTCTTTTCTGTTTTTCATCTTACTATTTCTCTCATTTCTTTTTCTCACCAATTCACTCTATCTGTTTTTATGTCACACATCTCTCTTTATGTTTTTCATTCTCACTAATTCTCTCAATTCCTTTTCTCACTGAATCACTCTATCTGTTTTTATGTCACACATCTCTCTTTTTGTTTTTAAACTCACTACATCTCTCATTTCTTTTTGCTTACAATTCTCTCTGTCTGTTTTTATTTTCTCT